>CM070520.1:15990146-16286753 GCA_036346375.1 Guadua angustifolia
GGCGAGGGTCTTCCGGCGATCCTCCAGCGAAGGCGATGGCACGGAGAGCTGAAGCTCGGCAAGGCGCACAGGATGGCGGAGTCAATTCGTTGGAAGAGTTTCCAGAGCAGCGCGCCCACGAGCTCAGGAAATGACGGAAATGGCGGGAGGTTAAGAGAAGAAATCAAGGCGTGAGAGCTCGAATCGGTAGAACATATAGCATCACGGGGTACCAGGGGTTCCATTTTGAGGTTTACTCGAGGGAGAAGCTCGGTCGAGCCGCCACCGCTGGCGGACTGGGAAGAAGGGCGACACATGCAGACCAAATTTCGCATGAGGGAGACCAAATATTATTGAGGGCTTTTGCTCAGTGGAGTTTGGGGATGCTATGACTTAAGGGAATTTGGGAATGAATCCTTATTTCATGCGAATTGGTTTTCGGATTGGAGCTTGGAAGGTCTCTGGTAATGGCGGCAATGCAAGGGGCTTCGGTTGCTTGGCTACTGAGAGGAAGAAGGAATGAAGGGGAAAGCTATGCGCTGCTTCGGTGATCACAGGGGTGCAATGTATGGCTGAGAGCTTAAGTAGATGGACCGGATTTGGTTGAGCTGCTCTCGGTTGCTCCCACTGTGACGCATAGGAGGAGGTATGGGCACTGAAGCTTCGCGAGACTGAGGACAACGTGGCGATGATCGGGCTACGATGAGGTGAGGATGACGCTGAAGACACGACGATTCGAAGACGAGATGCATTGAACGAGCTTCGGTCAAGTGTGCTGGCTCGAGAGTGTTCGCTCAGTCGTAAGAACAGGGGAAGAAGAAGCTGACAAGTGGGGCCTGGGTCCAGCAGTCAGTGAATGGAGATGAGTACAGGGATTTATTGGCCTGTCAAATGAGGGTAGAGAATTTCCAAACTTTTTGACCATGGTCTTTGAATAGATTTTGATGCCTGGTAAAATTTTGAGGAAAGGATAAGTTAATATTCCTACAACAGTGACTGCTCCTGAACTTTTGTTTCGGATTTTGATTTTTGATTGAAATCAATCGAAGTCTATTATTTATGAAATTTTGTTTTTCAAAAGTATTTGATCTCAGAATGTTTCTGTAAAATTTTGAACTCAAAATATGGTTCCATTATTTTATATAAATTCTGACATTGTAATTTCTAGATTTTCAGGGTTTCTGTTTTTAAATTCTAAAAAGTGCTAAGTCACATTATTAATTTATAATATTTTTACTAGAGGTAGATATTGCATTGAGGTTTTCATGATAAATTTTTCAGATCCACTTGTGACTCCACAATATTTTATAAATTCTGACAATGCATTGTTTGGATTTAAAAGTTGTCTTCCTAATTTATCTCTTCATTATTCTATGCATAAAATTTCATTTTCTGGCTAAAATGATTTAATTGAATGATTAGGGTTCTCATGGCAATTTTCTAAAATTTTTACTTTTTACATTTTGCATTTTCCTCTTCTTCATTCTTTATTTCCCTTTAGTTTGATTTTGCTTGCAACACAAAAATCCAAGAAAATCCAAATAAAGAAAACAATACTCAGCAGTTCCAGAAATATTCACAATCAAATTTAAATACTATATTTTTACTGTTCTCAACTTTTGGGCTGTTACAACAATTCTCCATATACTTGCACTCATGGCCTTGAGATAAATGGTCATACGAAATTTCCAATATGCATAATTGGTGCCATTAAAGAAAGGTGCCACGCCTATGGACAAACCTTCACTAGCCATCCTTTTCTATCTAGGCGGTAAAGCCTATAAAATGAGAAACTAAGCTTTGATATCACTTGTAGGATCAAGGATAACCGACAAGAGGAGGGTGAATAGGAGGTTTTCAAAATTCTTTGGCTTTAATACAATAATTTAGCAAGTATGATAAGAATTACAGTTTTCAACAAACAAGACCTAAATAATCTATATTTCACTAAGTGCACCAATAAGCTAAGTCTAATCAAGTATTGCAATCCTATGGAGACAATTAATCACTATGATCACTAGAAATGAAAATTGCACAAATGGAGTGATAAGAATGCAAACCACAAGATGAACATAAATATTTTTCCCAAGGTCTCAGAGACTTGTTGGACTCCCCTAATCCATGTTGTGGTAGCTTGAATGAATCAAGCAGGCTCTTTGCGTAATTGAGCCTTCCACAAATCACTAGGGGTAGCTCTTCCTCACTCCGGATAGGTGAGCTCCAACCTTTACACCAATAGCAGGTCTATTCACAATCTTCTTTTGAAGAGATCACCAGTTTCTCCTCTAAGTTATTTAGGAGTCGGCAAATTCCAAGACAATAGATCAACGATGCTTGCCTGAAGGTGCTCAAGTGTCACAAGGCTCAAAGAATGAATACACACTTGAATAACTGTCAAAAAACTCAAGAATGTGAAATTTAATGCATTAAAGTGAAGAGAGAGTTGCAAGGGCTTAAGAGATGTTCAATGAGGTTTCAAACTTGCTCCTTGCTATAAGAGAGAGGATATTTATAGCCTCCAACTACTCAAATAGCCGTTTGGGGTGAAATCCATAGAAAATCAGCAAAACCGGCACTACTGGCATGCAAGGCGCGATAGTGCTGGCCCCCTTGTAATGGTCAATTACAAGCATTTAATGCATAGGTACTAGCCACTGCTACAATACCCCTGGTACTACCAACATGTAAACCATGGTAGCGTCAACGATTGATCTCAGAAAAGTCCCAAAACTACCTTCTTTGGAAAATAAATACCAACAAATTGGCTTGCAGTAGTATTGGCTTTTGAACCATAGTAGTACCAGATATGAATTTTCAGAGAAAAAACACAAAAAACCTTTCTACGGAATATAACTACCGCTTTCAGGGGCGATGCTACCAACTTGTGGTAGTTCTGCTGTTTGCATGGCGGTAGTGGCAGTAGCATGAAAAAATGAGAAAACAACACTCTCTAGAAAAGGCTATTGGGCCTATAAGGGCCTACCAGCTTACGATAGTACCGGCCATTATATGGCGGTAGTGCCGACTTTCTGAGCTTTGAGTGAGACTTTCAGAGAAGCTTTTTCTTAATGCAACAACTATTCAACATGAATGAGATTTTGAGCCATGTGACTTTTAAGTGATTTTCAAGCTACAACTGACATCAATCCCTCTTAATAGTATGGCACCTGTTTCTAGCAATCCAATCTTTCCTCCAAACTCTGAGTTTAGTAAAAAGCTCGGAAAAGATCCTTAAATTTTATACCTTGTCTTTGAACTTGAACTATTGATAGACGTTTTTGGTTCTATGCTTCCACCTTTTCAATGCAATGACGGGGACCAACCTTTTTCTCACGCACTCAAAAGGATATGTTAGTCCTTTAAACTTGATTATTATTAATTACCAAAACTCAATTAAATTAGGGGCCTATATGATTTAGAAGGTACATGGTCGTCAACGATCTCAATATCTTCAACAAGCTTATCACACAGCTGACTAGTGTGGATAAGAAAATTGAGGAGAATGATAAGGTCGTCATATTGGCATCATCTCTACCACCATCATAGGATCAATTAGTGATGAATATTCTCATCAGGAAAAACACTCTCAACTTCAATGGGGCAGTTGCATATCTATTGGAGGCAGAGTCTTTAAAAAGGCTATCGAAATCTTTATTCTCAGGTGATCAAGTATTAACTGTAATATGTATTGTAGGCAGAAACAAGAGTTATAGGAAAAAGAAGGGCAAGAGCAAGAGCACACATGTGTACTATCTGTATGATGAGGAATGTCCTATGATAAAGGACTATCTGAGTTTGAAGCAAATGAAGGGTGCATGCTCAATAGTTGTAGCAAAAGATGATTTGGATGTACTTGTTGTCAATTAGTTAGGTACTTCTAATGGATGGATATTAGATTTTGGTTGTTACTTCCTATATGTTTGGTGAGAGAGATATTTGATGAAAAATCTCTATGTTCGGCACAATTATTGAGGTAGAAACAATTACGTTGGAGATGTATGATGGAGCGCATTATGCATTGGTGGGAGTTTGATGTGTTCTCGGCTTAAATAAGAATATAATATATGTGAGGTCACCTGAACTCGAAGGTTGTGAGATATCACTGATGTAATCATACGAGTTTCTTATAAAGAGCAGATAATCATGAAAAGTATCTGGAGCAATGGAGCATACCGATTAATGGGTAAACCTAAAGGAAGGGCAACCAATAGAAGGTCAAATCTCAAATGCAGTTATGTATGGAACTGCGAAGACGGTTGCAAAATCTAGCGGAACAAATGCGAAGGTGCGAACTGTTAGAAGAAGGAAGATGTGGTGGGACACATCACGTGGTACCAACAAGTAGGTAGAGCTCAAGATACAAATCTATGAATTGGAGGGCTACAAGAATAGGAGGTGTGGTTAATTAAACTACTACACAAAGAAAGGACTTTCAGATGGAGCGTTTAGAAGGCCAAGCCCGAACACCAACATGTACAATGAGGCGATGCGTATAGGCCCCTGTGGAAGGGGAACTCCCAAAGGTGGGAATAAAAACAGAAAAAAAATGTGGAGCCGACTTGGAGCGAGTTCTTAGAGGAGCACAGTAATAACTATTCGGATAGCAACATGCAATTAATAATAGTAATTGAGTGACGGTAATAGGCAAATAGATAATCTCAACACTCTGTGATTCCCTGACCATCATGATAGGTACATTAATTTTGGCAGAATTAACATGTGCACGAGCACAGTGGACCTGTAATTTGTCTATCACAGATGGTCGTTTTAAGATAATGGAATATATGGTTCATAGATTAAGACTATCTCACTTGGTTTCTTCAAGAATATATATATATATATATGGGGTATATATATATGGGGCAACGTATCCTGTGCACACAGGTCTTTCCATGTACACACTATGCACAACAACTAACAAAAGTCACGAAAAATTCTAAAAAAAATTGTAGATGTACTTCATAGATTGCTCTATCTATGTATAAAATTTCAAGATCAAATTCATTATATATAGAGAGTAACAAAAGAAAATTCTAACAAGTTTAAACTCTTTAATAAACTTGTTAGAATTTTCTCTTTTTTGTAACTCTTGAAATATAATGAATTTGAACCTACAATTTTATACATAGGTAGAGCAATCTATGAAGTATATCTACAATTTTTTTCAGAATTTTTCATGACTTTTGTTAGTTGGTGTGCACGGTGTGTACACGGAAGGTCTGTGTGTACAGGATACGTTGCCTTCACGTAGATATGCTTCAAAGTGCAATCCCACAAAATTGAGAAGGACCTGACTGAGGGTGCTGAGCAAAAAGATGAAGAAACACAGGGTGGTTTGGGAAATCCCTGCTTATTTGTCAATGGGGAAGGAAGCACAGTCTCCTTAATCAATTTTAAATTCCAATCATTGTCGTCCGACACTCTATGCTCACATCTAATAATCAAGTAGCTCCCTCCAACAAAATCCTACGCCCAAAGATAGCAAGGCCCATGTATTTCACATGAAATTTAGAAGATCTATTAGTCAGCTAATTAAGTAGGATAAAGCCCTAACTAGGGGTGAAAACAGGTCGGATACGATCGGATAGTAGGTCATCTTGCATCATACCCTAATTATTTTTTTCGGATACGGGTACGGGTAGTGGAAAATCGGATAGGATATGATACGGATACTAGGTATTTACGAACGAGTAGAAAACGGATACCGGATATTATACGGACCGGTACAATACGGATAACGGTTACTTAGTCGAATAGTACACAAACTACCTATGATCAAAGTATGTGATAAAAATAATTTAACTAACACATATGGTCCAATTAGCACACATAATTCAACACATAGAGCCAAAGTAAGATATAAAACAACACATAGAGTTGAATAAACACACGTACTTCAATATAGAGTCTAATTAATATATAATCTAACATATAGAGTCCAATAAACACACATAGTCCAACATAGAGTCTAATTAATACATAATTCAACACATAAAGGCCACTAAAACATGCATAGTTCAACATAAAGTCCAATTTTAGACTTGAGTGACTACATTAGAGTCTATATTTTTATGATATTTAAAATATCTATGTTGCTTAAATCTTAAAAATACGTGGAGATTGTAGCCCTCTTGATAAGCTTCACATAGAGTCCAAGATCACCTAAATCTGAGTTTGGAGTAAAAAATTATGATCGTTTGGGCTGGGAGTCGGGAGTGACAGTTTCACCGGGTACCTGGTGGAAATTACCCGCTGTGTACCCGTATCCGATCCGTTTTCGTCGAGTATATTCTATCATGTATCCGATCCATATCCGAACAAAAATTATCCAAGTAGTACCCGAACCCGTACCCATAATTTCGGATAAATTTATCTCGGATACAGATACGGATCGAATATTGCCCCACCAGTTTTCATTCTTGACCCTAACATTCTTGGCCCTAACAGAAAACATTCGATGCTCCAAAAAGTGAGAAAGGTATTTCCAGTCGTTGGATCGCCCGTGGACGGCTCAGATCAAGAGAATCTGTGAGGATGTTCCGACTTCGACCTGAGTCGTCTATTGCGCGAACCAATCAGATGACTGAAAGGACTGGCTGCTTCTTCCTCCAGGAACTAGGAAGCAGCCCTTATAAATTTCACGCACTCTAGCGTATGTGTGCCTCTACATTTCTCTCTCAGCTTAGAGCTCAGACTCCCCGTCTTCTTCTAATACACAACCCAAAAAGAAAAAAGTTCATAGAAGGTCGGAGCACACATTTTTCCCCCACACTTTTCTTGGTAAGTTCTTGCCACTCTTCGTTTCTTATGTACATCCGTGCAACATGAATCTTTCTTCCTCTTCTCTTCACTAAATTGAATTGCTTGCTTTCCACTCGAGTGGTTATGTGGTTTTGAGATGGTTTTGGTATATTGCTTCCCTTGTGTTGAATGGTTAATGGGTAACTTGAGTATGGGAGGAGTTGAGGAGGTTTACTTGGGAAGAAGGCACATTATCGGAAGTTTTTAAGAAGTATTTAGAACAGTTCTGCGAACTTTAAGAAGTTGCTATGTAATTTGCAAAAAGAAGAGGAAAACTTTTTTTTTCTGATTTTCCATTCTATCATGGTGCTTATGACTATCATATTGACCTGAACTCACCTGCTCAGAGCCTCAGACCAGCTACCTACTAACTTCCTCCTCCCATCCTTGTCCCCGAGTTGTCGCCTTCTATCGCCGGCGATGTCGCTCCGGCAAGGGATTCTGCCAGTCACCACCCCCGATGTATCTGGCAGTCGCGGGGACACGGAGGTGCAGCCTGAGGTTTCCACGATTTCTGAAATTAATTATTTCTTCGCCTTCCCGCGTGCATGGATCCGCACACCTACTGAATGACACAGTGACACTGTCATACACGTGCATGTATGTAGCTTCCGGCCAGGCGCGACGCCGGCGGCGGTGACAATGACGGAGGCCCGAGCGTCCACAAGCGGATGAAGCGGTTTGCAGTGTACTCGAACTACACCATCCTGTACGAGGTCCCGCTCGCCACGGTGATGCTCGCCCGCCGGACGGGCACCTTCGCCGGCAACGCGTCGGCCCAGGTTGGCATCATGCTCCACTTTGTCGCCCTCTTCCTGGACGGCCTGGTGGCGATCTGGCCATGCATCGTCAGTGCGCACGGCGTCCCGGTCTACGTCTCCTTCGTGCTCCTCATGGCCATGCCCTACTTCCTGCTCCTGTCGCTCAACGTACTCTACGCCTTCCTCGCCTTGGCGCTCGTGCCGCTCCTCTTGCTCGTCGTCTTGCTGCTCTTCAAGGACCTCCGCCGCGGCGCAGAAGCAGGCGAAGAGTTCCCGCGACTGCGCGACGAAAGCGGGGAGATGGTGATGAGCTACCATGACTACGACGGCAAGCTCAAAAAACTGTTCAATGAGTCGGCCGCCGTCAACACCATCGCCGGCGCGGGGCTGTTGAGCCATATCTTCCGCTACTCCAACAACTCCCCAGCGCACGACGACAGCGTCTCCGAGATCCTGCTGTTCCTGACCATCATCGCCTCTCGGTTCGTCATGCTGGTCACCACTGCCCGCCCGATGTTCCGCCAACCATCCGCACCGCCGAGATTCGCCGGCTTCCTCGAGCATCGGTCGGGGAGCCTTCCGGTGCTGCTCTCTCTCACCGCGATCGCCGGTGCCGCCGATTTCCTCGGGGGCCTCGCCCTGCTCGGCTTCTCGCTCGACTTCCTCGAGCAGGCCTTGATCTTCATATCTAAGTTTTACAGCGAGGAGGTCGAGGTCGACCGCGCTGGTGAGCAGCGCCCCGACGCCGACTTGCAGGAGCGGCTCGACAGCCTGCGGTTGCTGCGGCTGGGCTTCATGTACTTTATTTTCATGGCCCTGGTGGCGCTCTACTTGGAGCTCGCCGGGAAGAAGGACCTCGGGGTGCTCCACAAGGCCAGGGTGCTGCTCTACTTCTCGGCCTTCTGCTGCTGCAAGCTCGACGGCGAGGGAAAGCTGCCGCTGCTGACGGCGGTGGACGGGCCGAGAGACCGTTTCTCGTGGTTGGGGCACGCGCGCTCCGCCGTCATGGGACTCGCCGCGCTCGACTGGCTCAGCCGTATTGCCATGATGTTCCTTATCAATAATAAGGCTTCGTCCGGAATGGATTACCACAACTAGTCATTACGTCGAACTTTTTATTATAGGCTTGCTATGTTATAAGGCAAGTAGAGATCATGATCATGATCAAATCAATCTAAGTTATTCCATAGACAGGTCTATGTACCTAGTATAAATACTAGGTTTAAGGTTAAGATAAATAACATAAGAGAAAATTATCCTAAAACTTTTATACTTCTTCGTGTTCCTAAAACTTTTGTACTTCTTCGTGTTCGTGTTTGAATGTGTTTATGATATAGGGTTAAAGCCAACAATTAACCTGGGCATCGCACGGGCTACATGCATGGTTTGCTTCTCGCACATGGCTACTTTTGAAAATTTTGCAATATTTTGGTTCTTCCAACTTCAACTGTTCTCCTCCTCGTCAAGCATTTCGATGGTCAATGCTCATGCAATTTATGGAATGCCGTTGAGTTATTTCCAGCAAAAACTCGTTCTTATGTCGAACTGTTAGTTACGTTGAGTCATCATGTATATCTCTGTTGTAAATTAATGGAAGCTCATGTTTCCAAACTTGTAACCCCAGTATGCTTCCTGCACTTCATCCTCAATGTTGCCAATCAAGAATCCTTTCGTTGCATATTTTGTGTCATTGTATGCTGTTTGGTTTCACACAAACCAAAGCTACATACGTTGTCATACAAAGGGACGAAGTACCATTTACCAGAGTTTCGTCTAGGCCCACGTCCTAGTGGAAAGAAGGAGGTATTCAACCATTTGCATTCATCTCTTCGCAATGTGATTGAGCGCTCATTTGGTGTCTTAAAGATGAAGTGGAGAATTTTATTGGACTTACCAAGTTATCCTATGCTGAAGCAAACAAGAATAATACTTGCATGTATAGCTCTTCATAACTTCATTCGAGATAGTGCTATGAGTGAAGAAGATTTCGATATGTGTGATCAAGATGAAAACTATATGCCAATGCATGAAGCATCTTCATCTCAAGAAAGTAGTGTCAATGGTGAATTAGGAGATGAAGATGGAGATATGAATGTCTTTCGTGATAACCTTGCCAATGCTTTGTTTGCTATGAGAGAGTAGTTCATGTGTAGGAAAATATTTTGTATGGACAAGAATTCAAGCTTGTATGAATGATATATTTTGTGCTATTTAATTATGCATTTCCGTATTTTATAAATCAGCTACAAGTGTGAAAACATGAAAATAAAACAACAAAACAGGCCAAGGGTACCATAGACTTTTGCCACGCAGAAACAACAATCCAAATACACTATAATCTGGGTTACCAAACAGTCATCAGCTTTTAATAATCCAGCTTTTACAATCCAGCTTTTAAAAGCTGTTTTCTATAATCCCTAGCTGAAACAAACAGGCCCTAAGGCATACACGAACTCGTGCCTTGTCATCTCCTATTTGAGCCCTATATCATACGTACATGAGTTGCATGCATTGCTGGAAATCGGATTCCAACTTGTGCTATCTTTACCTCTTTAGCTTGATGTGTCCAGCACCATAGACGTAGATGCATTATATTCCAATTCTTCTATTAGATTAGTGTGGAAATAGCTGCCTATTTTTCTTTGTCCAGTATTTTCCTTCTCATGTGAATTTTTATCTTTTTATTTTTCTTAATTAATATGGAAATTAATTTCTAGCTTTTTTCCTTTTAGATTAGTGGAACATGCATGCATGAATAATCGTAAAGACGAACAGTTTATCCTATAATGCCTACAATATATTAACAAAGGGTGCGGAGCAGTTGGGAGCAAAATGTGTTGTACCCATGGATGTTTCCGATGCTTTAAAAAGACGAGAAAATTAGCTTAGTATCATCACAAATAGGTACAGATTGGAAAATTCAATTCAATGTGAGAATGGCGTACAGGGCCTGGACCACACGTTAATTAATGATATATTAGATGGTATTTTCTAACTAAATGATCTTCGCGATGGTGCCGAGCTATATACATTGCCTTAAAAGATTGTTAGGTATCTACGTGGGAAAATTTTCTACTAAATATCTAAAGACGTTACAGTTAGAATGGATGGGTTATATTATTTTATTTTTCAGTTAAAATGAGATATTCTATCTAATATTTTCCTTCATTGGAACTTTTAACCTTTAATTTTGCCTCGTGATTAATATGATAGCTTCTAGAACACGTATCTAATCTCCTGGGAAAGAGTCTATTGGGCTGGCGAAAATTTCTTTTTTCTTGGATTAATTTTGTTTTCATCTCAAAGAATATCCACGAATTTTAACGGAGTGAGCGTAAATCCTTAAAATGAAGGATGGATGGCAAACGTGAGAATTCCTATATGTTATTTGCCTTCAATTATTTTAAGAATTTTTATCTTTTTCCTCCTATATATTATTAATACTAGTACTACGTACTTTTTATTTCTTAAGTATCCGTGACCATGTATGTATACTCGCAGTGAGTCAAAGCTTTTCTTAAAAAAAAATCACGTACAGTAGTTGCACGATCCGCCGCTGCAGGCTTAATATAATTAAGTTTAGTTAAGGAACATATATACTCCGTCCATCAAAGTTGAAGAATAAAGGAAGGCGGCAGGCAGTTCGTTCCTCCTCCAGTATGCCAGACAAACATTCAATTCTAACAGCGGCTTTTCCCTAGTTTAATGGAGTATAGAACAAACAGAAGTATTAATCAAAAGTACCGGACAATGAAAAACAGTATTATTACAAAGAGAGAGCAAGAATTCAACGGTCGTTCTTTAGCCGATCTAAAGTACCACTGTTCTAAACAGAAGTATTAATCTAAAGTACCTGTTCTTTAGCCTATCTGAGATTTGGTACAAGAACCCAATACAACGGTTTGTAAATTTATTTTTGAAAAAAAAAACCATAGAAAGAGAGAGCAAGAATTCAACGGTTTCACACGCATGTGATCACACGTGCAGGCAACGCATATTCTAATTCTACTCGTTTGATCAGCTGCTGGCCAGCTTTCCTCTGCTTCTACTGCTATCTCCATTAATTATTCTCGTTAAATAAACGCGGAGCCAGAAGCATCGTCGATCTCATTTGCCAGCAACATGCCATGTTGCATTAATGTTCCTCTCTAACCTCCCAAAAGTCCTACGTACATTTAGCTCGCAAGTATTCATGGTAAATACCTTCTTTTTTTTACCTTTTAGCCCACTGATGGCTTCGATTCCGACTGCCCGCAGGTACGCTGGCTGTTAATCTAATTTTGTAAACACTACAATTTCTTCTGGGAATTTAAACAGTCCAACAACACTTGTTATTATTATATATGTGGGCACCCGGAAGTATGAATCGATCCTCACACGTGCGTTGGACTTAGAGGTGACACCCATACTCCACTTAAGTGTATGCTCACTGCCACCCAAAAGTCCCGTGCACGGAGTATTGACTAAATGGCCCTCGCTCAAGCAAATATGAGCCACATAGTCGCACCGTACACATTTACGCGTCCATGGGAGTTTCGATTCCATTCCGAACAACCATACCGGGATTGAGACCAACTCATCCACGCATAGCATTCGCCATCCGTCTCAGGACCTTGGTATCGCCCGCACTCTCCAAGGGGAGCAAGAGCAATAGCCAAAGAACGACGGTTGCACGAGTGTATGCATTGATGGTTGATGACAATTCCAGGTACCCGGATATGTGTCTAGTGCTAGTTCCCAAGATCAACGCCTAGCACCCACATATCCCGCATTCGAGATGTATCACAACATACATACACATGAATCAAGTAGTTAGAATGGCATAAACATAAACTACAACTATTACAACTACTTACTATTACAAGTAGTGGCCGACCGGCCAAATATTACATTGCAAAGAGTAAATTGCAGCGGAATTTAAACATATACCAAAAGTAGGATAGCGGTATGCCCATCCAATAACCCAAAGGCAACCGACTTGGAAAAGCCCAAGTTCATCCATCAACATCATTGTCGAACCCGGAGTAAAGTACGGTCGTCGGGAGTTCTTCCATACCGCCGCCTATATTGTTAGGATTACAACCGTGAGTACACGCATGTACTGCAAGACTTTAGTGTATGGAAATACAGAAATGCAAGCTATAACAAGGAATTAAACTTCTACACTAGTCTCATTTCAGCATAAGGTAGATTTTGTTTGCAAGCAAAAGATTCATAAAACGGTAACGAATTTGTAAAGAGCATTTAATATGAAGCTAAATAACAGTAAGTAGAGTTCATATACAACAATTCACAGCCCTCCATGGCTGCAAATGACAAGTAAAAACAGCCACCAATGGCTTCCCAATCCACCAACTCATTCCAACACCATTTCCAAAAGTTTTAGCAAAAACAAAGACTATACTTGACATTATTTTCCAAGTTGCTCATGACCGTGAGCACGGCTAATTAATTAGATTTTTAATCTCTGCAGAGAGTGTACACTTTACCCACAAGACATGATCTTCCCTTAATGCCAAACTATTAACACACTTCCTTTGGTGTGTCGGCAGAGAGATCATGACAAGGCCTTTACAATGCGCGAGACCGCTACCAACTTCGCCTCGCTAAGGTTTCACGGTACGTTAGGGCTAACCGCCTGCACAGAGCCCCTCTTGCGCTTTGCAAGGGTCTACCCGACCCCACACAACCCAATGGCGAAGCTAATAACGACACGGACAAATTACTTAGCCAGTCCGTCCCATACCGTAACTTGTGGTTGCACGAATTCACTTAGATGATAGCATCAAGTTCGGTCCTTAATCGACCCAAAGCGAGAATCTTCCCTAACTACGCGTGAGGTCCGCTTTCACGCCGCAAGTTAAGTAATAACTCGCCTGCCTAAATCATAAGTTTTGAGTTGGATTTTTTACCAAGATACACGGAAACCATACCTCGGTTCCGCATAAATAAACAAAGTTGCTCATAGTAGTTAAGATGGTATCCAACATTTAAAATTCATTCTAATGAGCATGTCTAAGCATATACATATGTTAATCTCGCAAGTTTTACCCAAGTGACATTATTTATTGTCTACGCCTTACTAGGTTACAATGACAAGAATCAAATGTCAAGGTAATGGAAATGCATACAATTGATTTAGCTACCATCACCCACAATATAGCAAGTTTAAAACATACACGCATGCATATAGTTTGATAAAACAAAATAACTTTGCAAATATGGGATCAAAATGGTCAAAGGAGGTGCTTGCCTGGTTGCTCTTCGTCGGGAATATAATCCGGATCGTAGTCGGTGTCGTTATTAATCGAATCCAAATATCGCCTTTCTACGCTACCAATAATAATAACCGAGACAAAAGCAAATAACATCGAATCAAAATGGGACAAAAAGAAATCAGATGCAAATACCAATTTAAACTTATCAAGAAGAACATGCTGATTTTGAGTTCTCAAATAATTTCTTGCATAACGGCTTCGTTAGCACTTGATGTATAATAAGCCCTTTTCGTAATTGTTTTGCTTTCGCTTGTTGACTACAAAAGTTTTAGTCATGAGTTTACATGAAGTTGTTTATGAATTCAAGAGGCTAGATTTATGTATTTTAGTACTTATAATTTCGAATTCGAGATGCAAAAGATTATTTAGTTTAGAGGAGGTCACTAGTTGTAGTATTTTGCATGAATAGCACTTAGACCTGAGCGTTTATGCATAGGGGTGACTTCTACGTGTTAGATCTGACATTTAAAGTTATTCGCTGTTATTATATAGTCATGGGATGTTTTCTTGCATTGCGGCAACATCGGACGAAGATTTCTACTCTTACCGTTCACGTATTACGGTTCCGACGATATTACCGTTTAGGGTTTTTGCGTTAACGTATTTTATTTGATAAGTAAGTCGTAAGTAAGATATTTTGACATAATTTGGTTGTCCATATATTGGAGTAAGTTTCTGGACCAATTCCCCTAAAGTTTGTGTTTAGATGAGCTATTTTATAAGCCGCCGAAGAGGCTTAAGTAATGACGATTCTGTGCAGTTTGTGATCACTTAGGGTCTTTCTTGTGATTGGATTATTATGCAATTGAAGTTATAATTAACATATTTTTCCAGATTATGGTAGAGTATGTATCAGACAATGATCCTAGGCTATTTTCTCATAACTTTATGTTTATATGTGATATTTTACGGTCTATCAAAAAGGCTTAAGTGACCACACTTTTAGCGCTATTGCGGTTCAGTTTTCTTTCTTCGGTTGCGACTACACCGAAAGGGATAATCTAACCATTTTTCAGGGGTAAGTAGGGAATATCCCTAAGAGTGTTTTAAAGTTGATTCCGCAATGTTTCTCATTCGTTCAAGGTGTCTTTTTTAATGAATAGTGATTTAGGCTTAATATGAGCTTAACTCGAAGTTAATCAAACTGATGTTATTTTTGTATGGCAAGCTAAGGCATAACATTTTTGGGTCATAGAAGTTGGTTTTGTCGAATTTATGGTCCGTTTGCTAAAGTTACGGCTATTTGTTCATTTTACCGATTGCATGTTTGGCTAATGAGCACATAGGGCAAACTAATGAATAGTCTAAATATTTTTGTATATTTATGATCTATGCTATCCCAGAAGTGCAACTAAACTGGTTTCACCACTTGTTGAGCTCATTTGATACATATTTTAACCATTTAAGTTTTGCATGTTATTAAGGTATTTGCACAATCAATACTTGATACAAAATACATTTAAATCTAAATATTTTCATAGAAATGGGTTCTCTGGGGTTGCAGGGACATGTTTTATTTATTTCATGATTTATGGAGCAAGGAAACATATAATTGCTTCATGTTACCTAAAAGGTGACTTTCATTCAAACTCTAATTAAAAGTTTTTGCTGCAAGTAACATATAACTTTTTATTGCATATTTTGAATCTTTACTGAGTAACTCAAGATTAGGAATTGAGTTTGCATTAATCGGAGTTTCACAGCAAAAGTTATAAATGTTTCATTGTGTAAGGCAAAATAAGAAAAATAAAGTACAGAATGTGGGATTCAACTCAAGATCTGTTGAATACAAGCACGGTGCTCTACCACTACGCTTATGCATTCATTTGTGACAAAGTCTCATGCTCATTTACTTAGGCTCACCTCTACAAACCCTAGAGCTCCAAAAGTCCAACAATGGCGATGCGGCCGGGACTTGGCAGAATCAAAAAGGAGCACCTGCAGGACGATATGGGCTCGGTGGGAGGTTCTTGGAGTTGGCTTGGCTGCATGCAAGGCGAGGAAACACTTCAGAGATGGAGCAAGAATGAATGCTTGCAAGAAGAAACGAGTCCGCCCTGCCACTGAGTGCTACGCCGAGGGTGGCTCTTACCGGGAGCCGCTCCCGGCGAGGAAGAAGAAGGTGGCAGGCTACTGCTCGCCGCCGCTGGGGAAGGAGAGCTCTCGGTCGCCAGGCTGCAACAAGACGAGGCAACTCAGATTGAGCAGCCATCAGTGTGCAAGAGTGAGAAGGATGAGCTCACCTGGTCAAGTGAGAACAAAGCCCTGCTCTTGTTGCTTGGTGGGCGTGTTCTACAAAGAAAGAGAGTAGCAAGAATGAGCAAAGGGAGGAGGAGGCAGGCTCGCTGGCTTTAATGCCGAGGGGCGAGACGGCAAAGCTTGGAGGCGACAAAGACGGGCGATGGAGCAGTAAGGTTCATGAGCAGTCAAGGGCTAATACTCTGGTCAAGCAAAGAAGCTTGTGACGAAACTTGTGCCGTGGCAAGACTCAGCAGGAGCCGGAGAGGAGAAGGAAGGAGAGAAGGAAGGAGGGCTGACCAGTGGGCCCAGCACGCAGGGGCCTTTCGCCAGAGGCATAGCTACAAGGTTCATCGAGTGAGTCGGACCTGAACAAAGAAATGGCGATTTTAAGTGCGTATGATAGGTCCGATGGGCAGGCTTGGCAAGGGATGCTAGAATGATTGAAAATTTCTTCAAATTTTTGAGCAAGTAGTCCAAAAGTTCTACTTTCCATTTTCTTTGGTTTCATCTCAATATCTATTTTCATTTAAGAACAGTAATTCATCAAACTTGGCTGATTTTCAATCTGTTTTTGAATTTTTAAGCTCAGCAAATGGTGTGCCAAAATTCTACAAAATTGATTTTTATTCATATTTTGGTCTCTAATATTTTACAAAATTATTTTCTATAGCATGTTGTTTGAGTTTTCTTTGAGTTCCATTAAGGTGTTGGATTTGGCAATTAAAAGACTGACTGCTCCAAATCCTTGTTACTGTTTTTTTTATTTTTCTTTAAGAGTAAATTAAGTCTATTATTTCTGAAACATTGTTTTTCAAATGAATTTAAGCTAAGAATGCTTCTGTAAAATTTTCAACTGAAAAATTTACTCCATTATTTAATAAAAATTCTGACATTACAGATTTTGGATTTAAGTGATATCTGTTTCTGAATTTTAAACGGCAATAATAGTAATTATTAATTTTTGATATTTTTACCAGGGGTTAAGTATGTTATGAGGAAGACATGATAAAATTTTCATCCATAGATAACCCTTGATTATTTTTGTAGAATGCTGTCATGTCATTGTTTTGAAGTTGAAACATGTTACTTTATTATTTACTTCTTTACCTAAATCATTAAAAATATTTGGACAGCTGAAAAGATGTGGTGAATAATTCCCATAGTTTAATGGCATTTTTACTGGCCTTTTACTTTTATCTTTTACCTTTTTACTTTTACTCATTTACTCATTTCATTTATCGGTTTTTCTTTTAAACCCAAAATTCAAGAATAATTATTATGGTTGAAAAGCTCTTAGAGAAGATGGGAATTCAATTGTAACATTACCCTCTCAACTCATTTTCAAAGTTTGTTTATTTTGGCCAAAAAGTTTTAATGTAGCAACTTGTTCTTTTCTTTTGGTTGACCAACTAGGAATGGAGAAATAGATAATATTTAAAATGAAAATCTTGGTTTTAGTTCAACTGTTTACTCAATTCCATTTTTAAAATTCTAAATTTTCAATTTTTCTATTTTTGAAATTTTTGGGATGTTACAATATATTACGAGTAGATCTCCGGTCTATACTGATACCATCACACTGTCTTTCTCTAGCTAGCTCGATCTGGTACAACACAGCTAGCATTAGTTATTAGCTAGTGTTGAAAATAACTAAGCAATGATGCTATTGCTTGCGACTACTACAGAATGGTATATCACTATCGTTTTATCTAGATCAGTTATGAAGTTTTTAGAAAAAAATGATTGTGATAAATGACTTAGGAGGGGTGTTAATAATAATCACTATCGGTTCTCAGGTTAGAAGTGATTGTGATATAGCACTGAGTATATCACAATCGATTCTTATGTGAGAAACGATAGTGATGACGACGCTCATCATTGTCGCTTTTTACGTAAGAACCGATAGTGATGTGTATGTAATCATCACTATTGCTTCTTACGTGAGAACCGATAGTGATATGTGATGTACATGATCACATCACTATCACTTTTCAAGTGAGAACTGATAGTGATGTGTGTGCACGTCACAATCGCTTCTTAAGTGAGAACCGATTATGATGTGTCTTGCTAGGTTATTTATACCTCTTGGACTAAACTCTTCTCTGTTGTTTCAGAGGACATTTCTCCGCCGCTACCCGATAGCTCATATTCTGTAGTTGGAAGCAATACTTGGGTGAGAAAAATTGAAATCCTCAAGGGTGGGTGTTAAGAGGGTAAATTTGAAGCATAGCATGAGGAGATTTCCCCTCATTTTGCAGAATTTGTGGTTTTCTTCAAAATATGAGCATTCCTTCAAACCCCTTCAATTTTGCACTATGTAATTTTGATATGTCGTGAAGAAAGTTTAGGTTGCACTAGTATTATGTATATCCTATCAGATTTCGCACCCTTTATTTGACAAGCACATATGTATTTAATTATCTTAATTTGTAGTGCTCTCATGTTAATCTGGAATTATTATTGTTGTCATATGATGAATGTTAGAGTTTAGGCTGCGGAACCTACGTCTCCCATTCGAGAGTGCTTGTTTATAAATATACCGATCGAAATGACATATTTATAAGCAAGCAGTCTCAAATTGTCCATGTTCTTTGGACAGTTCGAGGATATGTGGTTTGGACAAGTTCCTAAGCTGTTGTACAATTTCATAGTAGATTTTAGTAGCGTCTCCCTGGTGTTCTCCGGATACACACCCCTCTTAACTAGTTGTCGAGACGTGTATCCAGAGAACAGCGGTGAGATGCTGCCGAAATTTTCTCTGAAGTTGTACAATAGCTTAGAAACTTGCCCAAACCACATATCCTCAAATGGGATTAGGACAAAACCTATTTAGATATTAGGAGATATTGTTGGTACCCTTGTTTTGTTTCATTGAAGTCAACAGATTTGCAAGCTACTACACTATATAATTAGTTCATTTGATATCATTGCTAATGTTTGCAATGTATGTCTCCTATCTAGGGAATTGTAAGCTCTAAACTAGGGAAGAAGCTAGGTATCGATCAGGAGTACATTTATATATCTTGGGACTTGTCCTCTATTTTGTGAAGGTAATATTAATTGAAATGATGTCTCAATATTTGAAATAGCTAGCTAGTTGTTGCTCTAGTTTTTCCTTCATTTATTGTGTGAAGTCTAATTACAGATGGATCATGAGGAATGGATGTATCAGAGAAGCCGTGTGAGTGCTGAATTTCAGAGGGGTGTTAAGGAGTTTAAAAAAAATGCAGAAGAGAACATGGTGAAGAGGGGTATAAACTTCATATATTGTCCTTGCATTGATTGCACCAATCTGAGGAGATTTAACAACTTAGCTCAAATTGAGGACCACCTGATTCAACGTGGCTTCATGAGGAATTACACGAGTTGGATCCATCACGAGGAGACAGGTAGTACCCTTCCGGTATGAAATGAAGACATGGTGGAACTGGATGACGAGTTGCAGCTTGATATATTTGAGGATGATAATTTGGAGCAAATGTTGTGGGATGTGGAGAGAAATTACACGGAAAGAGAGTTTGAAAAGTTTAAAAGCTTGATGAAAGACGAAGCCAAACCGTTGTTCTCGGATTGCAAAGCAGAATACACCAAGTTGGGTTCGGTCCTTGCATTGTTCGAACTGAAGGCAAAATACCATTGGACAGATACAAGTTTCAATGCACTTCTAGTTCTTCTATCGGATCTGCTTTCGGAAGGAAACGAGTTGTCAACAAGCGTTTATGAAGCGAAGAAGCTACTATGTCCTATGGGAATGAAAATAGAAATGATACATGCATGTCCAAATAATTGCATCTTGTACCGTAACACACATCAAAAGCTGCATGTTTGTCTAGTTTGCGATGTGCTCCAGTACAAGCAAAAAGAGAAATGTAATGATAAGAAGCGTAAGAGTCGGCGACGATGATGAAGAGGTCACTAAAGGTGCATGGCCAAGGTATTGTGGTACTTGCCTATCATTCCCCGTTTGGAGCAATTGTTTACAAATCCCAGAGATGCAAAATTGTTGCGTTGGCATTACGAGTCTCGAAAGAAAGATGGTAAGCTGAGGCACTCTGCTGATTCGGCCTAATGGAGAAACAACGATTGGAAACATGAGGAGTTTGGTGCAGAAATGAGGAACATAAGATTTGAATTGAGTACGGATGGAATGAATCCATTTGGTAACATGAGCCATCGTCACAGTACCTGACCAGTTCTATTGTGTATGTACAATCTCCTTCCTTGGTTGTGCATGAAGCAGAAATATATCATGACATCGTTGCTAATCTCGGGACTGAAACAGTTAGGAAATGATATTGATGTGTACCCTACTCCACTAATTGAGGATTTGGTAAAATTGTGGAATGAGGGGGTCGTGGTGTGGGATGCGTACAAAGAGAACACTTCACCCTGAGGCCAATTCGAGGTTGCATGTCATCCTTCATGGTAAGAGGCGGATCGTAGAAGTTGAAAATATCGTAGATAAAGAAGAGTACAACCAATTTAATGAAATACATATGTTTGTAGATACGGCCTGTCTTAGCGGTAACGATGAAACACATGGTACATATTACATGCATATAGATCATCAGAAAGGGTTGTACTATAAATGAAGGAACTATTGTAATGCTTGTTTGTTTTATCGGGTCATTCATTTGGTTTAACGGCCATTACTATTTAACATATCCATTTTATTGTGCCTTTTGTATGGGTAAAGTTGTATGGTTATCATCTCTCATGGAACATTGTGACATACGTGAAATCCACTTACTAGTTGGGCATTCGTAACAGTTATGTTATTCAAAAGATTTTACAAAGAACAACTGATCATACGTTATTTGATTTTGAAAGTAGCCAAAAAAACTAATGTTGACCCATGTAGGTCATATTCTAGTATTATGTGAGTTTCACCACGTGGATCAGAGTTTGGTCATTTAAATATTCTTCATGTCTACTAAGCACATTTTCCCATATATTTTCAAAGAAAATTCGTTTTGACATTTTTGTTTTTGGGAAAGCTTCTAAGTAGTCCAAAGTTCATTTCTGGGAATTTTGAAAAAACTTGGACTTTATTTCGAAAAGTTTCGACTTTTCCGATCTTTAAGCAAAAATCATGCCTACGAAGTGGATTTTTGCATTGTTTTTAGTGCTAACTCTTTTTTGGAAAATTATTTTTCAAAAAGACTTTAGTATCCCAAAGTATGTTTCTGTAAAATTTCAAATAATTCCAACTATGTATACAAAAGTTATGGTCTTTTTACTCTTAGATCAATTAGTTCTGAAAATTCAGACTTCATCATGGTTTGTCTGTCATATTTGTATCGGTTTTTATTCAAAACCGATAGTGATAATTAACAATACTTGTGTCAGTTTTCTGTTAAAAAGGACAGTGACCATCTATCGTATATTTGTGTTGGTTTTTTATGATGAACTGATAGTGATATTCTATACTTTTGTTTGTGCATTATCATACATTGGCGTCGGTTTTTGGTGGGAAACCGATAATGATAATTACAAGCACAGATTGGTGTCCGCCGGCACTCCCTGCCTCCCTGGGGAGCACGTCCAGCAGCTAAAGTCTCTGGGACTTCTATATATAGGCTGCTGGCCATCAGATCAGGCTGATGGGCCGACGATGATGACCTTAAAATTTAGGACCCTCGCGGCACCCTACCCAGCTGTACAGGATTCAACACGAAGTCAATGGCAGGCGTTTCTTGTATGTGCCGCCCAATGTGGCGATACAATATCATTGTTCTTTTTTTTTTTTGGGTACATTGTAACAGGGGAATGGATATCTATCTTGAAAAATGACAACACCTTAAATTTTATACCCAAATGAATGGTTTACTTCGTTGAGCTCAAACCACCCGTTGTTGCCTTGTGCAAGGTGCTACTCTTGGTGCGTTTACTGGTCTCGTGGTTGTATGGCCCAAAGGAGGCCAACTTCGAAGCGGACGCAGAGAAGGGAGGCGGCGGCGCGCGAGTCGACGCTCGGCCTTTGGCAACGTCATTGGCGCCGCCGCCCGCGACTACCAGAAAGTGACTTGCCCACCTCTCGGCGCTCCTCTTCCAAGATGCCGCACCGTGCGCGCTGCGATTCTTTCTCCTCCGCTGTTTTAAAAAAAAACCGTTCGAAATTCTAAAATTGTAAAAAAAACACTTAAAAATCGTAGAAACCAAAGGGTTAAAAAATTAAAAAAAAAATTGAAAAAAATTCAAAATAATCAAAAACCGATTGAAAATTGTTCGGTTTTCAAAAAAACTAGTCGGTTTTCAACTGACCAATTGAATACTTTTTAAAGCTAATTTTTGAGTGATTTCAACAATTTTCGAGCGGTTTACGTTGTATAATTTTTTTTAATTTTTAATTAAACCTATTTACTTACCGGTTTTTAATCTCGAACCGTAATGGTAAGGTTAAAAACCGCGGTTTACGATGAAGATGATGAGAGTCAGTGGCGGAGGCCTCCGTGGGGCTGGGTGGGGCTGGAGCCCACCCCGCCCCCGCCAGTCCATTAGCCCAACAATTAGCAAAAGTCTCCCCCGTGTAGGCGTGTAGCACAGAGGATAGAGGCGGCGTGAGGCACTAATATATTGTATACAATTTAAATTTCAACATTTTATAATATATCGATAGTCATAGTAATTGATTTTGGATGTCTCTTTTTTAAGCCCCCCTCTGTGAAACTTTCTGGCTCCGCCTCTGATGAGAGTGATATGTCAAAGAACAGGAGGGTTAGATCTTCAACCGTTCGAGATTCCGACTCAGAATGAAGATGAGATTAGGATCCACTCTCGTAACATTAAGTTTGTCTGTTCTGTTGTTTCAAAACAGCTTTGTTTGTTCTGTCCTGTGGCTCCCAAAACAAGAGAATTGAAAATGCTGTGGCTGGACGTAGAAGTCACCTTTTATTTGTGTAAGCTGGGATTGGTTTCTCATTCTTTGTTAGGATGGCATTATGGCATATTGTTGCTATGTACCACCTTCATATTAATAGGGTAAAGATTCCAAACGTAAACAACTCTTAATCATAAAAAAAAAAAAACTACCGTCTACACCGTACACTTGCAGTCAGCATTACGTACACTTGCAGTCAGCATTAAAGCACCAGGTTACTTACAACAATAGCTTACAGGGTGGGGTACAAGTCTTACATAGTTAAGTACTTAGCACATCACAATTCACAATTCACAAGAGAAGTTTTCTGAGTTTCATAGCAAGTAGCAACATGGAATAGGTTTCTGCTTAGAAAGTCTGAGAAACGACAAGCTCCACAACTACTAGCACTTCAACTCTACCTCTATCTTCATCAATATAATCAGCCTCAAGTCTTCAAAAGGGCTCAAGTTATCCACAGTCGAGTTAAAACATCACGAAGTCAGAATACTCGGTGTCATCCCTAACTGATATACAACATTTAGCAAGGGTCAGTAACTCAGTATTTCCGGAGGACCCTAAGAAAACAAAACTGAAAACTAAATATTTTGGGATATGCAAGCGTAACCACACAAAAACATGAGAAGTGTGCATGCGTGTATAGTTCAATTGTGCACAGTGATGAAAAAAGTGCACTAACACGAACTCTTAAATTCAAAATCCCCAGCAAAAAAGTGCCCAAAGTTCATATCAATCAAAACACATGTGAATCTTATTCAATCCTATTGAGTGGAACCGTTCAATAAAAAATCTGATTAATTTTGATGTATCTATCGAGCCCAAAGTATTTTCCGACTGTTCGATCATACTATGAGCTGCATTAAATCAAATAAAATTACAACTGCGAATCAACTTGATCTAAAAATCGCTGCCTGCTTTAAACATAACAGATCACTCCAAAACGGTAGGCCACTCCAAAACGGTATAAATTTTGAATTTGCCACTGAAAAGCTCACTCTTTTGAATATGCCACTTAAAAGTCGTGTATTATTTTGTATATGCCACTTTCTGAGATTTTATCTTTCTCATTGTTTTCTTGTAGATTGGATTAGATCTTGAGATTTTATATGCAGGTAGACCAAGACCACTTTCGTTCCCACATTCTCAATTCATTTTGATTTTTTTTTTAATGATGATTTGATAACGGAAAGGCCCAATGGCATATACAACGGTATAGACGATGGTTATTTGTGATACACTTTCATATCGTAATGACCTCTCAAACAATTAATAGATTATCTATACACCGGTACAAATAGTGTAAAGCCGTCTTATAAGATCGTCTGTTAAATAGTGGACATTATCTTTCTCTCTCTTCTATATCACCTAAAATCTTATATAGTATAGGCTTACAGACAGCTGACATATATACTAGCAGTTTTTTGCTTCGTTTGGTTGGTCTTATGTGCTGCGGATTAGTTATCTTAGTTGAGGGCTTGGTTCTTGTGTCGAACAGTCTCTAAATTTTCATAATTGTAATAAGTATGGACTGATTCTCTCTAAGAGAGATGAAGCCGGAATTTTGTATTCCATTATCCAAAAAAAAGGATTGGTTACCCATCTACAAAATTTCAGGTCTAATTCAACGTGCAATGAAAGGAACGAAACGGACAAATCTCACACGGTGGCATATACAAAAGAGCGAACTTTCTAGTGGCAAATCCAAAATCACAGCATTTTGAAGCTCCACAAACCAAAATTTGCCCTAAAACCGGTGGAGTTTTCGTACGAGCACCTGCAGAAAAGGGATGCCTATAACTGTAATCAGGCCCTAATGAAGTTTGTAAAGATCTTTCTTACCTTCAACGGGCTCCCGGAGAAAAGGAAGGCCCAGAATGATCGTCAAGATCCTGACGTGCGTGATGAACTCACCACCAGAGCTGAGATTCTTGATGTGGAACCCAGCATCACAGTTAGTCGCAAGGTAGCAAAGCATCTCGACCCACACCGTCGCGATCAGCTCCCATCGCTCAGCTGGCCGTGTGATCTTGAGCAGCTCTTTGGCAGCGCCGCTGGCGCGGGAAGAGAAGTACCCGTGCCCTTCGTACCCATACAGGACGACGTTGCTCTGCTGGAGGCGCCCCCGGGAGAAACGTTCGAGAGATAGAGCTTTCTTCACGTCGCGCCGGACCTTGCCGAGCTCGAAGTTCCCATTGCTGCCAGTCTTCACGCCGCACTTCGCGACGAGGTACATGACGTAGTTGGACAGCTGCATGCTCATGTCCCTGCATGGGGAGAGGTCCCCGTCGTTGCCGTCGTCGGTGTAGAAGCACATCTCGGTTGTGATATGCCACATGAGCACGACCCCTGCGAAATGGTTGATCTCGGTGTTGATGTTGAGCAGCGCCTGGTCTACGGACCTTCCTTCCTCCGTCGCCTCCAGCTCCCACCGCAGCCACTGGCCGCGGAATATGCTGAAGTCCCCTCCCCAGTAGTCGTTCACGTGCCGGGTGGTCGCTATGCCCAACAGCTTGTTGAAGAGGAAGTCCTTCAGCCGGGGAGAGACTGGTTCGTGCTTGATGTCAGACACAAGGCCGATCTTACGCAAGGCCCGCATGAAAAAGTTGGCTTGCTTCTCCTGGATGCACTCATCGATCAGGTTATATTGCGCCATCTTTCCTGACCACAGCGTCTTGCCGAGTGGATGGACACACCTGATCACATTGAACATTGAACTTCTACCCGGGAATCCATCGCCAAAGGGACCGCCCCTACCAGGCAGGTAAGGCCAGTACGACGAGATGACCATGAAGATGGAGGACACATCCAGGGCGACGGCGCCGACCAACAGTACGTAAGACACCGTGACATCGGCTCTGCTGTAGCTGAAGAATAGCCCCTTGAGATCGGCGATCAGGAACAGAACTAGCGCGGTGGAGGTGGCGCCAAACGTGATGAGCCGCTCGATCCCACTGTAGACCAGGTTAAGCTGGAACTGAAGCACTCCGTACTTTGTGTACATGAAGTCGTAGATGAGCGAGAGGTGGATCTCGGCCAACTTGTAGGCGATCGGGGCTCGGAGCGCCTGGTTCCTCAGACCTTGGAGCTTGTTGATGGTGCTGTCGATGATGTCGCCGCTGTGCCACATCAGGAAAGGGGTCATGTCTGTCAAGAAATCCAAGCATATCCGGAACCCCTTGCCGACCACCCCCACGAGGCCCTCGTAATCTACCTCGCCCCGGTGATCACTTGTTGATAGAACCTCGCTGAGCCCATGGAAATAGGACTTCGCACCATCCATGACGCTGCCCTCTACGTGGAGCACATGGTCAGCGATGGAGCCTTTTCCGGGCGTCATCGAGCTGCCGGCGGTGAAGAGCGCCCATGTTCGCTCGGCATACTTGGTTGTCCCAGCAATGAACATCAACGCTATGGGAGCCGTAAGCTGCTGATTGCTGCTGCCTTTCCATGACTTTGCCACGATGTAGACGGCCAGCAGGACCTGCGAGGCGAGGCTCAGGAGGTGGCGCTTCCACAGCATGCTGTCCTCCGTGGAGAAGGCCGCCAACCTCTCCTGGCCGCCGAGGTGGAGCAGCAGGAAGGGCGTCCAGAAGAGCACGAGCTGGTGGCGCGGGTCATTCAGGTGGAGCGTCAGGCGGCCGAGGGCATAGGTCGCGACGTAGTCGGCCGACAGGTACGCGAGCCACAGCAGCAAGCCGAGGACACGGGAGGTGTTGCGCTTCCGGACGCCCGGGAACAAGAGGAGGAAGCCTTGCAGGGAGAAGCTCACGAGCAGGAGGCATTGGATCTCCCACTGGTTCCACAGCTGCTGGGCAAGAGTCAATGGGCTGATCGGCGCGTAGGGACTGCTGAAAACAATCAATTCAATTGTGCGTGAGCAGCTACCTCATTAGTCCACATGCAATTCAGATTCAAATCGCATGATGCACGGTTGCCTAAAATTTTAACAAATCTCAGCCACTTTTTTTGCCCTTTGATCAAGATCCAGCCCCTAACTCATTCCACTCAGGGGTGAAAACCGGTCAGGTAATACCCGGTCCGTATTCGTATCCGGGATAAATTTATCTAAAATTACTTTTGATTTGGATACAGATTCGGGTACTACCCGGATAATTTTTGTTCAGAGGTCGGATACGGGTACACAACGGGTAATTACCACCGAGTACTCGGTGAAACTGTCACTCTCGGCTCTCAGCCCAAACGATCATAACTTTTTACTCCGAACTTCGATATAGGTGATCTTGGACTCTATGCGAAGCTTATCAAGAGGGGTACAATCTCTACCCATTTTTAAGATTTAAGCAACCATAGCTATTTTTAAATATCATAAAAACATAGACTATAATGTAGTCACTCAAGCCTAAAATCTGATTTTCGAAATCCTTCACAAAGACTTGATCAAAAGCGTGACTACAAGCTAGCAAGAGTCAATAAGATTCAATATTGAGCTATGTGATAATCAACTCATGATCAACACAATTTTGTAAAACACATTTACATATAAACCGAGAAATTATAAGATCAATCCTCTAGCTATGTAAGGATCAACACATGATTCTGACACTTTGCAAATTGAGATCTTCATGCACGCATGATGAACTTTATTTCGTTTGTTAATTGTACTCTATATGTTGAACTATGTGTTTGAATTAAACTTTATGCATGTCTAAGTCTATGTATGAATTGTACTCTCTGTGTTGGACTATGTGTATTAATTAGACTTTATGTTGAACTATGCATGTTTATTAGCTTTTATATATTGAATTATGTATTAATTAGACTCTATGTTGGACTATGTGTGTTTATTGGACTCTATGTATTAGATTATATATTAATTAGACTCTATGTTGGACTACGTGTGTTTATTCAATTCTATGTGTTGTCTTATATTTTAATTTGGCTCTATGTGTTGAATTATGTGTGATAATTGGACTATGTGTGTTAGTTAAATTATTTTTATCACATACTTTGATCTTAGATAGTTTACGTACTATTCGACTAAGTACCCGTTATCCGTATAATATCCGGTATCTGTTTTCTACCCGTTCGTAAATACCCGATATCCGTATCCATATCCTACCCGATTTTTCACTACCCGTACCCATATAAAAAAAATAATTAGGATAGGATACAGTATGACCTACTACCCAACTGTATTCGACCCGTTTTCACCCCTAATTCCACTCCCCTCCAACCCATGAACGGAGACAGGCCTCGGGCTTTGAAAAACTTGGCCCAAAAGCTAATTCACTAAGAAATGACCCAACGTCAGTGGACCGGCCCGATGCTTCGTCATGAGCTAGCTCGATCCCCTGCCCAACCCTCAATGCCTCTGCCTCCTCTGTGATGAGGCCCGCCAACGAGCTCCTCCTCGCCACCGCCCACCTTCTCCTCCACCCCCGCTACCAACATCCTTCTTTGTCTTCGGTGGCTGCAGCGCCAGATTCGTAACCGCTCACCGATAACATTAGAAATAGGACTTTGCATCACCGATGACACTACCCTCTACGTGGAGCGCATGGTCAATTATGGTGCTGCTTTCAGGGATTTTTTTAATAATATATTTTAAAAATAATTTTACAAAAATAATACCCAAAAAAGCAATTATGAAAATGTACACATATCACTAATTCATTTGGTGATAGATCTTCTGTTCTGTCACCATTTTATTTTGTAACATATGTATTTTGTCGCTGATTTATTTGAACGATATATTATTTTGTCATTCATTTATTTGGTCGATAGGCTGATTTGACTCATATGCAAGACCTGTCGCCGATTCATTTGGCGACAAAGTGTATTTTTGTAATTGTAAGCATCCATGTTCTCTCGGCGTACTTGATTGTCCCGGCAATGAACATCAACGCCCCATGTGCGTTCACTAATTCATGGGTGGACTGGGCGAGTGCTGAGCAGTGGTGGGCCAACACGAGCAGCCGCCGTTTGAGCTCAGGAGCCTATAAGTGTGCGAAACTCACCTGAATTTTCGAAACTTCTATGAAATTTGTTTGAAATCTGATTTCTATTTTCGTTTGAAATTCATAATGTTGTTGAGCTTTCTAAAATTTCTTGGAACATTCTTAAACTTGTTTTACATTGTCTAATCTTATTTTGTTTAAAACTTGGCTGAAAATCATGCTTGACACTCGAAGTTTCATTTTTTGGAACATGAAACTCAGGTTTCAAATTCAAAATTTAGCTTTTGAAATTTGAAACTTAGTTTAATAATGAAGTTCCAGCTTTTTTTTCAAACTTGAAACACACGAAACTTGATGTTTCAGTGAAGTTTTCGGTTTTGAAACTTCAAAGTTATATGAAATGTGAAGTTTCATTTTTCTTGAAAATTGAAGCATACATGAACCTTGAAGTTCCAGAGAAACTTAGTACTTTTTGTCAAACTTGATGTTTTGACTTGAAAATTGATGTTTTTGATTGTGGAACTCGGTGAAAATTTTGTTTCGTATTTAAAGCCATTGAAACTTGAAGTTTTAGATTTGAAACTCAAAGTTCTTTCAAAAATTAAAACTTGAAGTTTCAATTTTTGAAACCTTTGAAACTATGTTAAACTTGATATTGTTTAGTTTTGAAACTCTCTGAAACACGGTGAAACCTATTTGAAACATCAAACTCAAAACCTGAAACCTTGGTGAAATTTTTGTGCACTGAAACCTCATAAAAGTGTGTTACCATTGGAAATGCATTTCAACGGTATTACGTGAGCTAGCAGCTTACTTATTCCATGGGGGTATATATAGAATAGTCTTGTCTGTGCTTTATTATATTAAATTTCGGAATAGTGTCAATTAGCTGCAACTTTTAGTTTGGATTTTCAAATAGTTCCACCTTTTAATATACCATTTTTTTCAACAAAATTGCAACTCGTCATGCTCAAGCAGGCCTGAAAAGCTAAGCCCACATGTTACACACACACACACGAGGTGCTGAGGCCATTGCTAGGTGCCACGCAAGCGCCAACGCAGCTCCGGCCAGAACACATAAGCGGCACAAAAGTTGTAGATATTGATAGTTTGTGTTGTGAAACGTAGTCGTTCACTCACGATTAATTAATAGCACATCAACAAAATTATAAGAATAAAAACTTAAGCACACACAAAGTATGGGGCAAAGTTCTCTCGCTTTATCAGATTGATTCTTATACAAGAAAGATGCCCAATATATAAAGAAACAGTAAGAGATAGATTTGAATTCACCAACATAGAGATGGAGTTCAACCGAATATAGACTCAAATTTTTCTTATCTCATAACACTCCCCTTTGAGCGAATACCACATAATACACATGTCTCATCAAAAACTCCATTCAAAAACCCAATGGGAAAAAGTAGACAGAGAAAAGAGTATATTGCACTTGCACTTTATGTTGCACTAGTTGCCTCATTAAAAACCTTCATGTGAGAAAACTTTAGAAAAACTCACTAAGAAAAAAAGGGTACAACTTATAATCCTCTGGATCTATATTAGGATCTTTAGGATCATAATAAGGGTCATGCTTCAAGAATTTACTCCCTTTAAACTTTACATATCTCTAAGTCATCTCATTCCAATGCCTTTAACACATCTTTAGAATATAGATTTTGGCAAGGACTTAGTAAATAAATCTGCAAGATTTATACATGATTTAGTTTGCAAAATCTTTAACCTTAATGTTCTTCTGGAGTTCGTGGGGATAGAAAAGCTTAGGAGCAATATGCTTCATGATATTGATTTTCACATAACCCATTTACATTGTGCAACACAAGCAACATTATCTTCACAGATAATCGTTGGGGGTATCGATAGTGTTAAGACCACATAACTTCTGGATATAGTTAATCATACATCGTAGTCAAACACATCACGTGAGTCTTCATACAAAACTATAATCTCTAAATGATTGGTAGAAGTAGCTACTAAGATCTGCTTACAAAACCGTCAAGAAATGGCTATACCACCGTAGATAAATACAAAATTAGTATGTGATTTGGCACTGTGGGGATCAGATAGATAGCCAACATCCGTATATCCTACCATGGTCAAGTCTTGGTTCTTCTGAAAAAAAACAATCCAAGATCTTGAGTACCTTGGAGGTATCTGAGTAAAGTCTTGACACCAGCCCAATGTCTTCTGGTTGGAATTGCACTGTGTCTCACTAACAAATTTATTACGAATGCAATATCAGATCATGTGCAATTTGCAAGATACATAAGTACTCCACTGGCATTTAAGTATGTGAATTTAGGTCCTAAGACTTCCTCATTTTCCCTCCTTAGTCTAAAAGGGTCCGTATCCACTTCAAGGAATCTCACAACCATGGGGATTTTAAAGAATGAGATTTATCTATATTAAATCTTTCCAATACCTTTTTGGTATAGATAGATTGGTGTATAAAAATTCCTTTCGGGAAATGCTTTAGCTATAGGCCTAAGAAATATTTGGTTTTACCCAAATCTTTTGTCTCAAAACTCCGTCATGAGGTAAACACTTGCTTCCTTTATCTCCTCTATGGTTCTGATGATATTCAGATCATTGACATAAAAATGAGATGATACAGAATCCATTTTGGGATTTCTTTATGAACACACAGGAACAATCATCATTATTTGAGTATCCTTTCTTCAGGAGGAATTCACTAGGTCGGTTATACCACATTCTCTCTAACTGTTTTAACCAGTATAACAATCTCTGTAGTTTGACGTTATACATGTTGCGATTATTAGGATCCAGAACTTTGACTACTTCAGAGACACCCATATAAATATCCGTACCTAGTGACTCATATAAATATACGGGCACTACATACATCCATTGCGTTGGAAAATTAAGCTTGATGTCATTAATATTAAATTTCAGAACGTTATTTCACTCTTTACAAGAGAATATGTTTCATCGTAATCAATATTGGGTCTTTGCATGGACCCTTATGTTATAAACCTCGCTTTATATCTCACCACCTGGATATTTTTATTTCTCTTCTGGATGAAAAATCCATTTGATCCTGCAGGGAACACTTATATGAGGTGTTTGGTCAATGGGACCAAAACTTTTTTTTATTAAGCGAGTGTTGCTTCAATTACTTCTTTTCATTTGATCCCAACTGAGCGCTTCTGACACTCTGCTATGGACTTTGGTTCTAGGTCCAGCTTTTAGTAATTTTAGAGGCAAAATATATGTCGATAATTGTAGTATTTCTTTTATACAATTCTCCTACATCACTTCGAGGATATCTCTTTATTAATTTCTTTCAGTTCCTCATGATTTTTCACACGATGGAATCTAGGTGTTTCGACTTCCCAGTATTAGATTGTGCGCACAAATATATGTTGGGTTATCATCTTTAGGATATTTCACTTTAGGGATGTTACCATCTCTAGAATGATTCACTTCAGAAATTTTCTCAACATTAGGTTGAGCTTCTTTCGCTATCACGGGTAATGTTCTCATTTGTTTGGTTCTCTACTTCTGCGGACGTCTCTGTGGAATTGAGTCCCGTGCACTTGGAGGCATTCCCCTCTTCTTATCACGAGGGTCAAGAGTGAGGTTCAATATTCTTCTAAAGTATTTTCACTCTTTCAGGTGCATATACTGTAGGTATATGAAATCTTTTCACTCCTTTATGATCTGTAAAGGCATTTTGTAGATTATTGACTTATTTGTTGCAGATTTATTATCCTTCGAACTCCACGTTCGGTCTCTGTAGTGCGTGGATCTAAGAACTCGATATTCTCTAATGTGGTACTTATCTTCCCCTAATGCCGAAAAATATCATTAGTACAATCAGCATACCAAGCCGTATATAGATTCCCTGTCATAGGCTCTAGATGTTTAATAATTGACGGAGATTCATAACCTACATAGATCCCAACTTCTGGTGAGGTTTATGGTGGTACACTGTGGTGGAGAGATTGGTACATATACAGCATAGCCAAATTTTCACAGATGGAAAATACTTAATTCTTTTCCATGAACTATCTACAACAGGGAAATTTTATGATATGTAGTTGATCTGAGTTGAATTAATACCACACAATGCAGCACTGTATGGCCCCAATAACTGGTGGGAAGCGTACTATTCTGCAAGAGTGGCCAAGCAATAAGTTTTATTCTTTTAATTTAATGACTCTACAAGGCCATTTTAAGTATGGACATGAGGTACGGGATACTCTACATTAATCAACAGCACACTAACAAAATCATAAGAACAAGAACTTTGAGCACACACAAAGTAGGGGCAAAGTTCTCTCGCTTTATTAGATTAATTTCTCGTACAAGGAGAATGCCTAATATATAAAGAAAATAGCAAGAGATAAATTCGGATTTAACTACGTAGAGATAGAGTCCAACCAAATACGGACTCAAATTTAACCTATCTCGTAACAGTTTGGACAGTAAAGTTGCAGTTTTTTTTTTCTACTGACGTGTGTTGGTTGGAGCCATTGGTCCTTGCCTGGTGTCCGGTTGACGCTTGTGTGGCACCTGTAAGGACCTCAACAGTGCATGTATATGATATGTGGACACAGGACGGATGGAGCACAAGGAGTTGGAGTTTGTTGAAATTTTTTGTCTTCGGGTGGAGCCGTTCGAAATGGTTACACCCTTTATAGCGGGAGACATTAGCGAGAGACCAGGGGTCACTTTCCCCCAAAGCTAATTTTCAAAAAAACCATTCGTTTCTTTAAAATTACGGATAGGTCCTTTTAGAATACAAATAAGTCCTTCGTGATTTTTTGTGAGACAAAGATATATTTTTTTCTTCGCGTTTGGGTCCCTGGCGCGGTATTTGACGAAAAAACCTCCCGTTAATTTCAAATCGCGAACAAGCCCTTTTCTAATTTTTTCAGATAGCGAATGTGTCCAAAAATTAACAAACAGTCCCCGGTTCTTACGCTCGTGTCCTTTCTCCGCTTTTCTCGGAAAAATGTTTTCACACAAAAAACCAAATATTTTTTTCGTCACCCAAAAACCGGAAAAATATTTTCGCACAAAAAAAACACAAATTATTTGAAGGTTTATAGTAACTTATGGATTTGCCAACGGTCATAAACATGGGTTTTTTAAAAAATGTAGATTCGTCTCAAAATTTATAGCGACCCACAGATTCGCCACGGGTCCTAACGACCCATTTTTAACAAACACAAAAACCAAAAACGAAAAAACCAGATTCACAAAGGTTTATAGCGGTTCATGAATTCGCCTACGTGTTCGAAAGCAAATTTTTAAAAAGGAAACACATAGAAAAAAATGGCGCGACTTTTCTTTTTTAAAAAAAAAAAAACAGATTCGACCGCAATTTTCTAAATAAAACACGCATCGACAAAAAAAATACGGATTCGTCGAAGATTTATAACCATTTATGGATTTGCCAACGGGTCATAACCGCGTGTTTTTTTTAAAAAAACGTAGATTCGTCCAGAGATTTATAGCGACCCATAGATTCGCCGGCGGATCCTAACGACCCATTTTTTTTAACAAACACAAAAAAAACGATCAAATATCCCGAAATGTGTAAAAAAATAACCACGATTTTCTAAAAAAACACAGATTCGTCGAAGGTTTATAATAACCCATAGATTAAACGCGGATTCGTCGAAAGTTTGTAATAGCCCGTGGATTCGCCAGCGGGTCCTGCCGACCCATTTTATTTAAAAATTACGAAAATCGAAAATTCGACAAAATTTATCAGATTTTTTCCAAAAAAAACTGGACTAGAATTTGCGCGGCGCAGCGTAGCGTACTATACAGGCTAGTTTTAATTGGAAGTTGTGGTTGATGGATAGTTTTTTCACTGAAATTACAGTTAAGCGAAACTTACCCTTTTTTCGAAAAATTTCGGCAATACATGCATGTTGTTCATTCTTAGGAAGAATTATGAGTCAATTCGGGTTAATTTTGGTACAACTTTGGACCAAACTCAAAATTTCGTGTTCGTGGTTTTCAGAATCTCCATTTTTTTCCCGTGTTTTCTTCTCCTTCCTTATGTGGTTAGGAGACTTCTTGTATAATTGGTTAACTGTTTTTTTTTCTTTAACAAATAGACACGAGTATTGATTATTATCTTTACTAATATATAAATACGAGTTGGTGGTGATCATCTGTCATCCCTTTCCTCCTTTCTAAGAAAATACGCGTGTCTAACATATGAGCTATGAACGAATAAAAATGAAACTAACCATATCTTTCTCTTTCTATCTACACCCACTCCTCTGGCCGGATCATTCTCTTTTTCTTCCTTCCTGTGACAACTCAAGCGTGCAATTTTATTTTTATAAATGGTATAATTTAATTATTTGATTTAATAATGTGTTTTTGTTGCGACGCAGGAGCAGTCGACTAGTACTGAGAAAGCGGGAGTAAAAAGTAAATTCTAATCTGCATACTTCGCTCTTAGCACTAGATGGGAAACCGCTGCCCGTCTACATGTGTATAATGTGAAGAAAACATAGGCGGAGACATCGACCTATATATTTTCTAGAAGAACTCCAGCGCGACTAGAGGCTGGTGATTCCACTAACAGCTATATATACCCTGATTAGCGGAAGGTTCACCTTTCTAAATAGTAGAGCTTTATATCTCAGTTTTATCTGAGATCTGAAGTTTATAGGTTAAAATAAAGTGAATTAAGTTTATATTTTTGGTATAAAATGTAAACAAGATGATCTATATAACACTCTTAATATACTCATAGTTCTAGTTTTACGGATCTGGTGGAGTTAGAAATACCCAGCTCCACAGATCTGGTAAAACTAGAGCTCTAACAAACACACTCTAAATACCGCTCAACCAAGCCTATTTTATTTAAATATCATACTCTTCTTTAGCTTATGGATGAAAAACTTCGAGTTGCCGTCAGCCGACAGCCGCTCATTCGGCCTGTTTATCTGCCAACAAAGTAAAATACTAGGAATACGCGGATTGTGGTGTAGAGGAGGAAGAAGAAGAAAACAGGAGTATGCAGTGGATCCCAGTAGAAAATTGAAGATAGCAAATGCAACCGCAATGCTTGACGCTTTGTGACAGTAAGTGAAGATCTAGCAATTTCTTCTTAGTTACCTCATGTCCGCGATCCGAACGCAGGTGTTGCTTCTTCTTCTTTTTTGTTATTTTTTTCCTCTCGGAGGTGCTGTGCCTGTGTTGCTGGCTTGCTGCCGCCGCTGGCGAGTCACAGGGAAACCTGGGATTTAAATAAGGGAATAAAAAAAGCAAGGAAATATGCTCCAAGTTGGAGGCAAGGAATAATAATAATTTAAAAGATGGAAAGGCATGCGGGTATGGGTTGCACTGCACAAAAAGAGGAGATACCCGCTCGTACGTCCTCGCTGCGTGGGTTTCAGGCGATGAGATTCCAGGGCAGCGGCGGCATCCGGCGAGACGGCGCCGGCGGGGCTTGTCGGTGCCGGCGGCCATTGTTCAGCTGGGGAGAGCAGGCAAGGGATAAGTCGGAGAGCGCCCTGCAAGTTTTATTAGTGGTTTTGCAGCGTGGAGTTTTTCCGTACCCAAGGAGAACAGAGAAGGCTTGGGTCCGGGACCGGGACCCCCACGTTACGTGCTGCCACTGCCAGTTCTAGAAATTTTTGAATCGGTATCTCACTTGGTATTCCGTACGAAGCAAATAAATAAAAATAATTGAGAGGGAGAGAGAATGTGTGCAGGTGGGGACCGTGGGAGAGCGCGTGTCCGTCGACGGTAGAGAGAAGTGTGATAGGTGCTAAAATCCTACGTTTTTTATGCCCTTACATCTCTTTGCTTGTATAGCAATTAGGAATTTTTTTGCGACGTAACACATCGTGTGTATCGTTTTTCGTAAAAAAAAATTTTTCGACGGTGCTTAATTCTTTAAATCATTGAAATAATAAGCGAAACGAGAGAAAAATAGAGAGATAGAACTGTAGAAATATCTCTTTCGACGAATTAGCTGGAAAATATTGGTGGCGGAACTGGGAAACCGCAGCGGGGAAAAAGTCTAGAGGGAAAAGGGTGAAAAATTATTAGAGACGACAACCGTGTTTTGTCGAGTTTAATACTCCATGCGTTCGTCGAGTAATAATACATGTATAAAAAAATATCAGAGACTTGCGGTGTAACACGCCGCGCGCATCGTTTTTCGTAGGAAAAATATCTTTTCTGGAAAACCGCGGTGGGGAAAAAGTTTAGAGGGAAAAGGGTAAAAAATGATTAGAGATGGCAACCTTCTTTTGTCGAGTCTAACACTCTAGGCGTTCACCGAGTAATAATACATGTTTTAAAAAAATATCAAAGATCGTTTTTTCGTAGAAATTTTTTTTTCGGCGGCGTTTTATTTTTAAAATCGTCGAGCTGTAGAAATATCTCTTTCGACGAATTATTAGAAAAATATTAGAGATCGAGCTGGAAAACCGAGGTGGGAAAAAAGTTTAGAGGAAAAAGGGCGAAAAACTATTAAAGATGACAACCTTCTTTTGTCGAGTCAACACTCTACGCGCTCACGGAGCAATAATATCGAAAACATTTTTCTCGGGAAAAACGGAGAAAGGACCTAAACGTAAGGAGTAAGGGTCTATTTGTTACGTTTACGTTTTTGGACCTATCCGCTATCCTGAAAAATAACAAAAGGGTTTGCTCGCGATTTTAATTTAACGTGAGTTTTTTCCTGTAAAACGGCACGAGGGACCTAAACGCAAATCGGGAAAAAAAAATCTTCCCCTCACAAAAAATCGCGGATGACCTATTCGTAATCTACATGGACCAATCTGTAATTTCAAGAAACTCGAGGGGTTTTTGGGAAAATAGCCAAGGAGGACACGTGGGCATGACCGCCTCCCGGGAACTCTCCCAACTTTATTTATGGTATTATTATTATTACTCGATAAAATTTCCCATCGTTTCCTTCATTTTGACATCGGCGGCGGCGAACAAAGCTGCAACGTGCAACATGCGTTGGGTCTAGCTTAGTTCACCTTCTTGGTACGGCAGATGACAACCACTGCCTTCGTGTCATCTAACATGTGAGCCTATTATATTTTTTTTATTGCTTGGAATTGGGCCTCAAGACTAGGAATCAGTCCTTGCCTTTTTCGCTGTGGACAAAAAAAAAAGTACACTGCCCCCTTAAAAAAAAGTACGCTACTAAACTTTTTTACTTTTATTCCTTTTTACGACGGGAACACTCGATCTTTTACTTCACGCCACTTACATAGTACGACCGAGCAGGGGACGACAGTATTAGTCGTGGAACACAAGAAATCGTTCGGGCTAGGTTCAACGCATTAAATATTTTGAAAAAAAAAAAGATCGTCACTAACTCTTAATTAAAAATAGTAGAGAAAGTTTTTAAAATACAACTTCAAAAGAATATTACCATTGAAATACATAGTATTTTTTATGAAGTGTATATTTGATAGAATCATTTAGGATCTTAGATTCCAAGATTGGATCCTACAATATGATCCTATTAAAACATCACCGATTCGATTCAAGATCACGATCCTAACAACTTTGATCGAATAAAACATGAAACATTTTCAGCCATACTAAACACCATATTGTGAATAATAAAAAATACCATGTCCCCTGCTCCTTCATCCTGAGGCTTCCCAGAATTAAATGTCTCCAGCAAAGCCAGATAGGATTTCCTATCTTTAATCTGCACATAGAATCCAACATTTCAAGAAATTCATTGGTGGTTAAAACAAGCGTACTAATGAATGGAGAGGCATCCATTACTAAAAGCATTGAAGATAGGAAATTCTTTCACACTAACAAAAATTTCAGATTTTGAATTTTCCATTTAAAATGCAGAAAAGAGTGTGAACCAAGAAACCTTCCACATCTTACATGTACATATGAAATTGATCAAATTGATCTTAAATGCTAACAATTACATGCAACGCTAGGATATATAGATAGAGATCGCAGTCATATTTTAATTTTTGTGCAGTCCACTGCTAAAAAATTAGTTTCCTTCTGACAGCAACGACATGTTCTACAACGAAAGAGTCAACTTGCCATTCCTAAGAGTTCAAACTTTTACAGTCAAGTATAAAATCAACAGGTCATAGTTAAGTTAAACTTTCTATTGTTTATGATATATTGCCGTGAGCCTGTGACTATCTCCTTATGGACTTGCAACAAACATACAATTAGTTCACGTTAGTTGCAACCAAGTCTGATAATTTTCAACACAAATCAGACTTGATAAAACTTTTCTAGAAGCGATGTATAGCGCCAAGAGAACCCTTCAAGCCCCGAAACCAACTTCATTCACACAGACAACAGTGAGCCAATGGAATCTCGACAACTCCCGTCTTCATGTATCCATCTAACTTCGAAGAGATTAAACATGACTCAGATTTGGAAAACATAAAAATTGGCACCTTAGCTATGATCGTCTTGACATACTTGCTCCTCGCTGCCATGGGAGAGCACGACGAGAGGCTCCCACCATCACTCCAGAACACGTCCCGAGTTGTCTCGACCGCGAGCTCAACCTCCACCGTTGTGGCCGACGAGATGTCACCTTCACCAACCCCCCAAAAAATATATATAAAGTCAACACGGCACCAGCCGCAGCAGTGATGAAGGAGGCTAGGAAATTCCCTTCCATCTCAGACGTTCATACTAGATCCAACGGATCAAATATTTTAAATGAGAACGGACGACCGTCACCAACTCTTAATTAGTAGTAGAGATTATAATAATCATGTAATAGCCTCTCTCGGTCTCTCCCATGATCGTGGCATTGCCATATGCAAGATTAATATTGTTAGAGCGGGCAGAAACACGAACCAGTTTTAGTGATTCGAAAACATATAGGATGATATAGCACCAGGCCTGATGATTTAACGTGTACCTTTGCTTGGACATAGCTCAAGGAGACCAGCAAATGGCGTGGCAAATTTCCGCGTACGTGAATCGGTTGTTGAGGTTGATAGTGTGAAAGGAGACGTGTCTTTGATTGCATAAGAAATTTCCAAGGAAGCCCGCGCATGCGCGTGCATGGCAACTAACAATATGCATTCAGAATGGTTGTTGGATTTGGACATCCTAGGAGGGTTGATATGTGTTGTAACAATATATTTACTTGAAAAAGACTCTTCGGTTTGTGTATTTTTATCCTTCATTTATATAATTAAATAAAAATCAACTGGCAAACCAGCGCAAATCAGATCCAAAGCTGATTTTAGAGATGGTTTTGGCCTTTGGGTGATTTGGCGCCAACCAAGATCCTCATTAGCATATTTGTGTCCTGTAGGTAACACCCCCACATGTCAGTGAACCAAAGAATTTTGTCCTATTTATCTTCTTCACCTTGATCTGGTATTGGTGCCATGACCGCCGTGAAGAGACACCAGTACATGAGGACAAAGTTGAGGATGGATGTGTCGACGAGGGTGGAGAAGACAAAGTCGAGCTCATCGAGGCCAAAGTTGGGGCAGAAGGTGAAAGCATCTAAACCTCTAATTCATTTTGGTTTTGGTAATTAATAACAATTATGTTTAAAGGACTAATATTTTCAATTTGAGTATTTTGAGAATAGGTTGGTCCAAAAATTAGCGGTCGTGGAAACATGAAAATGATGAAAAGGAGATCAACATGTTAAGTCAAGATGGCTAAGGTATAAATTTAAGGACATCTTTTTATAGCTTTTGCCAATCTCGAAGTGTGGAGGAAAAGATCGAATTGCTAGAATAGGTGTCGTACTATTAAGAGGGATTATTGCCGCTTGTTCGATGTCAGAAAATGTTTAGAGGCTCAAACTTATGCATACTTGAGAATTCCTTGGCAATGCATAAAATGTAGAATCAAAATCTAGCCAAAATGGACCTTTGGTGCCTCAGGCGGTTTGACCGGACCCTCTTCGGTCATACCGGCTAGCAGTCACACTGGCCCCCCTTCCGGTCTATTTTTTACAAAGAGGTGTTTTTCTGGTTCCGGAGTGGCCGGTATGACCGAACCCTCTCCGGTCATATCGGGATGCGGTATGACCGGACACCTTCCTGTTATACCGGGCAGCTGTGTGAGAGGTCTGGTTTTTCCAAAGAGGTGTGTTTTGGGTCCGGAGTGGGCGGAATGACCAGACCCTCTCCGGTCATATCAATGCATTAATAAAGGCATTAAATGAACTGTGAGTAACTGCTATTATCGAGGGCGGTCATGCCGGCCCAAGGGCGGTATGACTGGCCTCTTAGGAGGTTTTTTTGCTAACTTTTGGCCAACGGTCGTATTTGGTTGGTGGGGTTATAAATACCCCCACCTGCATTCTAAAGGAAGTTTAAGACCTCATTGATTATTCTAGAGCTCTAGTAAGTCTCCTACTCATTGTGAGCATTAAATTCTCATTTTATGAGAGTGATGAGCAAAATTGAGTGTTACATTTAATTTGAGCCTTTAGACACTCAATCCAACCTCAAACAATCATTAAGACTTGTTACTCTTGGAGATTGCAGCCTCCTATATGGCTTGGAAGTGTTGGTGCGCAGTGGGCTTCTCGACGGAGGTTGTGAGAAGCCCTGGTAAGTTGTGAAGGCTGGAGTTCGTGAAAGGACCGGAGATGTCGCCTAGAGGGGGGGTGAATAGGCGGATTAAAAAAATTTGCAACAATTTAAATTCACCCGAAGGTCTGAGCCCGGAGTGTCCGAGGTTTTTATCCGGATACTCCGGACTGTCCAGACTATCCGGGGAATTTGGTCCGGATACTCCGGACTGAGGAGCTCAAAAAGGGGATTTTAAATCTGAGCAATTTCTCAACAATCTAAATAAACACAAATACTCTAAATGATGTCAGGTACCTGAGGAATGTGTCGATCTAGAGCCAAACACAAAGCTAGAGTAGATCGGGGCTCCGAAAGTTCCAAAAACAACAAACCCTAGAACAAGCAAAAGAAGAACAAGGAAGGCAACGATTTTTACCCTAAGTTCGGATTCTTGAAGGGAATCCTACGTCTCCGTTGAGGAGGCACAAAGCCCGGGTCCCTCTTGACCACTTTCCTCCCGGTGTTGCACAAAGCACTCGCCGGTCTTCTTCTTGCCTCTTTCCTTTCGGAGGCGAGACTTGCCTTCACAAACTTCCGGGGCTCTCCACACCAAGTCTTGGAGACTCCCGGTGACTCCTTGCCATCTAGGAGCCCTTCAAACTCCAAGAGTAACAAATACGCCGCTAAATCGACTTGGAGGATGAAACTTGTGCTCAAGAATCAACAATGCAAGATCAAAGCACCTAGATCCCCTCTTTTCTCCCCAAAGATTCAAATCAAAACAAGGATTCAAGTGGGAGAAAGAGGCTAGGGCTCAAAAGAATGAGAGTGAGAGAGCTTGAGTGTTAAATGCTGCAATGAATGAAGTTCCAACGGGTAGATTTGGAGTGAGGGCTTAAATAGGTCACCCAAAATCCAACCATTACATTTTTGCTGCGCAAACCCCGGACTATGCGGACATTTAGTCCGGAGTGTCCGGACTGAAGAGAGTTTGCTTTGAACCGAGAAGGTTAACCCGGAGTATCCGGACTTAATCCCCGGATACTCCGGACTCTCCGAATACTCCGGACCATTTACCCCGGAGTGTCCGGACTAAATGTCCGGATACTCCGGACTTTCCAGAGAATGCAACCGAGGGCCCTAGTCCGGAGTGTCCGGACTAAATGTCCGGATATCCTACCGACCTCTCGCCGTAAGTACCCTTTGATAGAAAATGCAATGTTTTAAAAACTTTTCGAGATGCAATTTTCATTCTATGAGCACAAGCATATCCTAGAAGCGATTTTCCGTCGCATCCCCCTTAATAGTACGGCTATCCTTAGACTCAATAAAATAAAAGATTTACAACTAAAGTCTTGATACCGCTTTTTCAAATTTTGAATATGGTGGGGATCTCCATTCGCTTTCCGACGATGATATCTTCTCGATCACTGCATAGAATCTCACTTGCACCATTAGTATATGGAATTGTGTTGCCATAAATCACCAAAACTCTTTGAGGGGCCTAGATGCACTTTCAATCTCCCCCTTTTTGGTGAATTGATGACAACACAATTGGATTTAGATAAAATTTGAAATGAGATAGTATTTGGAAAGCCAAATACACGGAGAAGCTCCCCCTAAACATGTGCATTGGAAGAATTTGAGTTGAATATCAAAATGCACATATTTACGAGAAAATTTTTCGAGAGCTCCCCCTAAATGTTTGTTTTCGAGGGAATATGACATGATATACAGCAGATAATTTGCACATGTAAATATGACAAGATATCACGCAAATGCATTACTGAATAAACAATAATCAAAAGATGATTCGACATCCAGTTCAACAACTAACTAACACAACCACAAGCACGAGTTTAACGATAAGCAAATAAACAAAGCAAGCACAACCAAAAGCAAGAGATAACGCTAGCTCTCTCCCCCTTTGGCATCAAGACACCAAAAAGAAAGAATCTACGGCAGAAGATCACAATTCACTCCTCGTCGCCTGAAGGCTGATAGTCCTCCTCCTCATTGCCATCGCCACGCATCGACGCCGCTTCGAGGTGTCAAGGTCAAGTCCAAAAGTCAGCCGAGTGGCGTAATCCATCAGAGGCGCATGAGAAGACTCCTCGACTCATTGTCAAGCGGAATGTCCTCACCTCACAAGGTGGTAGGCACGAACTTCAGGGCGATGCTCACGCAGCTCTCGACGGGTCTCCTTGACTTGTTCAGACACATCTTGGCACAAGCAAAATAGACATTTAAGCATTCTCTTGATGGTATCTCTGCTGGTGCTAGGAGAGCCTGGAGGAGGGACAGGAGCCGCTGCTGAAGCTAGAGCTGGAGCTGGAGCTGGAGGAGGGGCAGAAGATCGGGTCCCAGGAGGACGACCCCTGGGACGCTTCTCCACAGGAGCTGCAGGAGCTGACGAGGATGAAGGTGGACGAACCTTATATGACAAATGCTCCACATCCTTCACGAAGTCGAGACCCGTGACATGATCAATTAGAGCCATGATAAAAGGTGCGTACCCGCAGCTGCTGGAATTGCTCAAAGAGTTGTTGCGGATGGCCTCCCAAATGAAATCCACAATGTCAAAGCCATGAGTGCGCTCAACTAAATGAAACAGCAAGTTCCGACCATAAGAGCTAATGGCTGACGCATCCCCCTCCTTGGGTCAAAGAGTGACCGAAGCAACCTGAGAAGAACTGCAGGCACAGGCTTGAGACCCTTTATTGTCCCAACCACGAAGTGCTGAGAAGAATCATATAAGTCTTCAAGTTGCTCAGGAGCTAAGACCTTCTTGTCATGCAATTTTGCATCACCATCAGCTGACCTCAGTCGCAGAACTCTAGCGAAGGTCCTTTTGGTGGCCACATACCATAAGTTATCAGTCATCCACCATATGGCATCCTGCTTCTTGTCAAAGTACAGAGTGGCGTAGAATTGCATAGTGATCTCATCATTCCAAGGGTAAAGAAAACTCATAATATCCTTTACCTTATGACGCTCACAAACTTGGATGACTTCATCAAATACTGGATTGTGAGCATCGGACATATAGAGCCAATCAATTCTTTTCATTTTCATCACAGGGCGCTCCATGGGAAGAAGAACTGTCTCATAATAATCAGAATGGAATCTGTTCCAGAACCGCTTGTCGACATATTGATCTTGGTGAAACTCAAGCGGATCATTATTCTTTTGTGCTACAATGGCTTTGCCCTTTCCAGAACCTACTCGATAATCAACCACTCGAAGCGGCATCATCTGGCCAGGATACCTCCACATCGGCTGGCACTTCTCAAACGGACCAATGGCTTCACGAGATGCTTGATGATGCTTCTTCTTTTGCTCACGAAGCCTCGCATGAGCGTCCGCGGGATGCTCTTCGGCTGGATGCTCTTCGGGATCAGCTTGAGCAGGAGCTTGAGCAGGAGCTGGAGCAGGTGGAGGAGCGGTAAGAAGATTGGCACGGCCTTGGCTGATTTTCTTGACAGTACGTCTGTGTCTCTTGGAAGGGCTGGGCAAAGGCGATGAAGGAGGAGAATCAACAGGGCGCTTGCTAGCACCAGAACCTCCCTGGGAAGTAGACATCTGATAGGGAACAAGATATGGAATGAAAAAGGGTTTGCGAGAAAGTAAGTTTCACAATTTAGAATTTTGGGCCGAGAGGTATAGCCCGGATACTCCGGGGATTTAGTCCGGAATGTCCGGACAATTAATCCGGACACTCCGGGGTATTTGATCCGGAGTGTCCAGATAGTCCGGATACTCCGGATAAAATGTCCGGAGAGTCCGGATATGCCTGATTTCGGCCCAAAACCCTAATTTGTAAACTAACCACAAAATCTAGAAGCACATTTTATGGATTAAGCAAGAATATGAATGTGCTCTAGCAAGGCAACCTATTCCCAGATATTTCAAAGGGCAAAGAGATATTTTAGGGCAAAATAATGGCTTACCTCAATGAAGAACAAACAAAGGATGGAATGCCGAGGAGATCTCTTCCCAAATCCCTCCAAGGATGATCCGGATGCTTCGGAGGGGGAGGAGCACACCGGGATTGGAGGAGATGCCAAGGGCGGCGGCTAGGGCACCAAAACGGAGTAGATGCGGTTGGAAGAAATGAGGGAAGAGAGAGAAATAACCTCCCTCCGCAAGGGTTTTATGGGCAGACCGCTCAACCCGGATACTCCGGACAATTAGTCCGGATACTCCGGACTATTCGGACTATCCGGACAATTAGTCCGGACTGTCCGGGTTGACAGCTCGGGATCCAACAAGGATTTTGCAAGGAATGAAAAGGATGATTGACTTGAAGCAAAGGGAAAAGAGGTCCTAAAGGTCCTTTGCACAATGTGACTAGCGAACATATAATCAAACAATCCATAGTCACACGGCATTGGGCTTGATCCGAAGATCAAAGATTTCGATCAACACGAAAAGGATCAAAGAAAAGGACCAAATAAAATTAAAAAAAAATATTTTGCAAGCATCAATCAATGGTATGCACTTTTCAAGCCAAATTGCAAGAATCAAGAATATTTAGCCCACTTCTCAAATCGCAAAATCTCTTCTCATCAAGTGGCTTGGTAAATATATCGGCTAATTGATCATTTGTGCTCACATGTTGAATATCAATATCGCCTTTAGTGGAATGGTCTCTTAGGAAATGATGGCGGATATCGATATGCTTTGTATGGGAATGTTGGACGGGATTGTTGGCAATTTTTATGGCGCTCTCATTGTCACACAATAGTGGAACATGGTTATAGGTTAGGCCATAGTCACCTAGGGTTTGCCTCATCCAAAGCAATTGCGCACAACAACTCCCGGCGGCTATGTATTCGGCTTCGGCTGTGGATAGGGCTACGGAATTTTGTTTCTTGGAGGACCAAGAGACAAGGGATCTACCTAAGAATTGACAAGTTCCCGAGGTACTCTTCCTATCCACCTTACATCCGGCATAATCCGCATCGGAATACCCAACTAATTCAAAAGATGACCCTTTTGGATACCAAAGCCCAAAATGAGGAGTGTGCATATTCTTTTTACGGCCACCATGTGGCACTCTTTGGGAGCGGCTTGAAATCGTGCACACATGCACACACTAAGCATGATATCGGCCTAGATGCACAAAGATAAAGTAAAAACCGATCATCGAACGATATACCTTTTGGACGACGGTTTACCTTCTTTGTCGAAGTCTAGATGCCCGCTGGCTTGCATTGGCGCCTTGATCGACCATGCTCTCCATACCGAACTTCTTGAGCATGTCCTTGATGTACTTCGTTTGACATATAAAAGTTCCTTCCTTGAGTTGTTTGACTTGAAATCCGAGGAAGAACTTCAACTCGCCCATCATGGACATCTCGAATCTTTTAGTCATTATCCTGCTAAATTCCTTGCACAAATGTTCATTAGTAGACCCGAATATAATGTCATCAACATATATTTGACAAACAAATAAATCATTATCAATATGTTTAGTGAAGAGAGTAGGGTCGGCCTTTCCGACTACGAAACCTTGTTCGAGGAGAAAATCACGAAGACACTCGAACCATGCTCTCGGTGCTTGCTTAAGCCCATAGAGAGCCTTGTGTAGGAAGTAGACGTGGTCCGGATGACTTGGGTCTTCGAAACCGGGTGGTTGCTCAACATAGACCATCTTGGAGAGTGGTCCATTCAAGAAGGCGCTTTTCACGTCCATTTGATACAACTTAAAATCATGGTGAGTAGCAAAGGCAAGTAATATTCTAATAGATTCAAGCCTAGCTACGGGAGCATATGTTTCATCGAAATCCAAACCTTCGATTTGCGTGAAGCCTTGAGCAACTAACCGGGCTTTATTTCTCGTCACTATTCCATTCTCGTCTTGCTTGTTCCGAAATACCCATTTGGTTCCAATCACATTTTGCTTGGGCCTTTCGACAAGCTTCCACACTTGGTTCCGTTCGAAGTTATTTAACTCCTCTTGCATGGCCATCACCCAATCCGGATCTTGGAGTGCTTCTTCTACCTTAAGCGGTTCAAGAGAGGAAACAAAAGAGTAAAATTCACAAAAATTTGCAACACGAGATCGAGTAGATACTCCCTTATTAATGTCTCCAAGGATGTTGTCAACGGGGTGATCTCGTTGCACGCTTTGATGCACTCTTGGATGAGGAACCGTCGCATTTAAACGTTGAATAGGGCCTTCATCATCTTGAAAGGGGTTTGAGCCATTTTGAGCTTGTGTGGATGAGGAAGGAACACCATTTGGAGCATTGCAGTCCGGAATATCTGGGGTTAAGTCTGGACACTCCGGAGATTTAGTCCGGATACTCCGGACATTATCCCGGACACTCCGGGTTGGGGTGCTCGGGATTTCACTTTGCTCCACTGGTTTCACCTCCCCAATGGACAATTTCTTGATTGCTTCGCATGGAGGTTCTTCCTTATCAATCACAGCACGATCAACTTGTTCTACTTGAGAACCGTTAGTTTCATCAAATGTCACATCACGCGAAATTTCAACCACACCGGTGGTGTTGTTGAAAACTCGGTATGCATACGCATTTGATCCATAGCCAAGCAAGAAACCTTCATCTACTTTAGGAGCAAATTTAGAAGACTTAGCTCTTTTGTTGAGGATGTAGCATTTGCTTCCAAAGACTCGGAAGTATGACACATTTGGCTTCTTGCCGGTCAGGAGCTCATACGCCGTCTTTTTCAAGATCTTGTGGAGGTACAAACGATTGGAGCTGTGGCACGCGGTGTTGATGGCCTCCGCCTAGAAAATGTCGGAGACCTTGTACTCATCAAGTATCGTGCGCGCCATCTCGATGAGTGTACGATTCTTCCTCTCGGCTACCCTATTCTGTTGAGGGGAATAGGGAGCCGAGAACTCGTGTTTGTTGTCTTCTTCATCGAGATACTCCTCAACGCCGGTATTCTTGAACTCAGTACCGTTGTCACTCCGAATTTTCTTGATCTTCACTTCAAATTCATTTTGAGCCCTTCTCATGAATTTCTTTAAGCTTCCTTGAGCTTCACTTTTATCATGCAAGAAAAATACCCAAGTAAAGCGAGAAAAGTCATCGACAATAACTAGACCATACTTGTTTCCTCCAATGCTTATGTAGGTGATGGGGCCGAATAGATCCATGTGAAGCATCTCCAATGGTCTTGTAGTAGTCATCACGTTCTTGGCGGGATGAGAAGCTCCAACTTGCTTCCCGGCTTGACATGCGCTACATACCCTGTCTTTCTCAAAGACAACATTGGTTAATCCAAGGATGTGATTGCCTTTAAGAAGTTTATGGAGGTTTCTCATCCCAACATGGGCAAGTCGGCGATGCCATAACCAACCCATGCTCGATTTAGCCATAAGACACGTTTCAAGGTTAACTCTATCCGTAGTGAAATCTACAAGATAGAGATTCCCTTTCAAATGTCCCTTAACAGCTATTGAACCATCATCCCTCTTAACGACATCCACACCCTTATCACTAAACACACAATTGTAGGCCGCTTCACATAATTGAGAAACGGACAACAAATTGTAGCTTAGTGACTCAACAGGCAAAACGTTATTTATATGGAAATCATTGGTAATTAGGATCTTACCTAAACCTACCACTTCACCTTTTCCATTATCGCCAAAAATGATGCTTTCACTATTTGATCCATTGGCTTCCAAATGTGAGAACATTGCCCTTTCTCCGGTCATATGATGCATACATCCGCTATCCAAAATCCAACTTGATCCACCGGAGATGTAGGCCTACAAAATGAAATTTAGTTTTTGTTCTTTGGTACCCAAACTTGTTTAGGTCCACGCACGTTAGTGACAAGTGATTTGGGAACCCAAATAGATCGCACATTAGAGGCAATTTTGGGCTTACCCCCAATGTGACAAGCAACTACACGACCTGAGTTAGTTTTCTTAAGAACATAAGATGCAAAGAATGTAGAGTGAGTTTTATACTTAGAGTTTTCTTTGCTCTTAACAAATTGGATGGGCTTGTTTAAAAGAGCAACCACAATATTGCTCTTTTTCCCTTTTGGTGGAGTATATCCAAGCCCATGCTTCAAAGTGTTACCTTGTCGCTTACCTAGGAACTCCTCTTGTCCCTTACTTGCCTTGTAGGACTTTTGAAGTCCATCTTCAAGCATTCCCTTGAGCTTCTCATTTTCATATGCTAACACTTGCAATGTCTCAAGGTTAGTGATATAAGTGTCAATATTAACGTTGTAGCATCTAGCGTACGCATTGCTAGTAGAAGGTAATGAAGAATTGGAGCTAATTGTTGAGGTAATCGGAGGGCTATTCTTGAGATCAACAAGCTTCAACCCAAGAGCCTTGTAAGCGTCCTTTGCCTTAGCAAGTTCCTCTTCAAGTGAAGCGTTGGTGATCTCGAGACTAGTCACCTCGGATTTGGTCAATTTTGAGCTCTTAACCAATTCCTCATTTTTCTCTTTTTCAAAAGATAATCTCTTCTCTAGCTCACGATTTTTCTCCTTTTCGAGGATGAGCAAATCCGCTTGAGCCTCGAGAGTAGCATCCTTTTGTTCTACTACTTCCTCTAATTTTTCAATATCTTTTAGAAGCAAATCTAATTTTTGAATGTCAAAGTCCTTAATTGACTTGATTACACAACCATCATCACTATTGTCATCACTATCATCTAAGCATGAATCAACAATAGAAGAGGATGAAGCTTTGATTGATACCTTGCGCTCCTTAGCCATAAGGCACATTGGAGCGTTCTCGTCGTCATCGCTCAAGTTTTCAAAGAGGCCCTTCGATGTTGTCGGAGTAGAGAGTACGGCGATGGCGACGCAGGCAATTCCTCCTTCGTCGGAGTCGGAGCTTGAGTCGGAGTCGGAGTTTGAATCCCACTCTTCTCCAATGTGTGCTTGCCCCTTATTGTTGTAATGCTTGAACTTTTTGCTTCTTTCCTTGTCCTTGCCCCGGTACTTGTCCTTCTTGTAAGGCTTGTCTTCTTTCTTCTCTCGTTGTGGACATTCGGCGATGAAGTGACCGGGCTCTCCACATTCATAGCATTTCCTCATTGAGTGTTGTCGTCTTGACTTATTCCATTGACTCTTGGAGTGACTTCCCGGTTTGTATCCCTTCTTTTTAAGGAATTTATTGAATCTTCTTACAAGCAACGCCATGTCTTCATTGGTTAGGGGGCCACTCGACTCATCATCTTCGCTTGTACTTTCTTCAACTTCTCTCACGGTCTTCACTGCTTTTAGGGCAATACCTTTTTTCTTGCCCGACTTGAGTTCTTCAACAACTTCGGCCTCCTTTATCATCATTTCGTCCATCATTAGCCGGCCGATGACATCATGAGGTGTCAAAGTGTCGAAGTTGGGCCGGTCTCGGATTAATTGAACAAGGTTGCGGTTGGTAGGAGTGATTATGCGGAGAATGATCTTCACCATAGCCTTGTCAGAAAGATCGGTGCACCCGAGACCCTTGGCTTGATTCACAAGCACCATCAAGCGATCAAACATCTTGGTGTAGGATTCTCCTTCTTCAAGAGTGAATCGGCTTAGCTCACCAATAATGAGCTCTATCTTTGATTCCCGGACACTTGAAACTCCTTCATGACTGACCATGAGCCTATCCCAAATAGTTTTTGCTTCTTCAAGTCCATCGACTCGATTGAACTCGGAATCACTTAATGCATTAAACAAGGCATTGACGGCCAAGTCATTGAAATGTTGATCTTTATCTTCTACGGGAGTAAGGTTGTTTGGATCAACGGGCTTGAAACCTGTTTGCACAATCTTCCAAATAGAAGGGTGAAGCGATCTCAAGTGCATCTTCATCTTATGTTTCCATGCGGCATAGTGAGTGCCATCGAAATGAGGCTCTCGACCGGAGGGCACGGAGACATAAGATGAGGAGCTTGAGACACCAAGAGAGGTGTAATCAAATGGAATAGCTACCCCAATACCGGAACCCGTGCCCTTGTCTTGGTCACGGCTTCCGTCATTTTTATCTGTTAGCGACATCTTGATTCTCCTAGCGGTTAAGCCAAACTACGGAGATTTGGCTCTCATACCAATTGAAAGGATCGGAGATGTCGCCTAGAGGAGGGTGAATAGGCGGATTAAAAAATTTTGCAACAATTTAAATTCACCCGAAGGTCTGAGCCCGGAGTGTCCGGGGTTTTTATTCGGATACTCCGGACTGTCCGGACTATCCGGGGAATTTGGTCCGGATACTCCGGACTGAGGAGCTCAAAATGGGGATTTTAAATATGAGCAATTTCTCAACAATCTAAATAAACACAAATACTCTAAATGATGTCAGGTACCTGAGGAATGTGTCGATCTAGAGCCAAACACAAAGCTAGAGTAGATCGGGGCTCCGAAAGTTCCAAAAACAACAAACCCTAGAACAAACAAAAGAAGAACAAGGAAGGCAACGATTTTTACCCGAAGTTCGGATTCTTGAAGGGAATCCTACGTCTCCGTTGAGGAGGCACAAAGCCCGGGTCCCTCTTGACCACTTTCCTCCCGGTGTTGCACAAAGCACTCGCCGGTCTTCTTCTTGCCTCTTTCCTTTTGGAGGCGAGACTTGCCTTCACAAACTTCCGGGGCTCTCCACACCAAGTCTTGGAGACTCTCGGTGACTCCTTGCCGTCTAGGAGCCCTTCAAACTCCAAGAGTAACAAATACGCCGCTAAATCGACTTGGAGGATGAAACTTGTGCTCAAGAATCAACAATGCAAGCTCAAAGCACTTAGATCCCCTCTTTTCTCCCCAAAGATTCAAATCAAAATAAGGATTTAAGTGGGAGAAAGAGGCTAGGGCTCAAAAGAATGAGAGTGAGAGAGCTTGAGTGTTAAATGCTGCAATGAATGAAGTTCCAACGGGTAGATTTGGAGTGAGGACTTAAATAGGTCACCCAAAATCCAACCATTACATTTTTGTTGCGCAAACCCCGGACTATCCGGACATTTAGTCCGGAGTGTCCGGACTGAAGAGAGTTTGCTTTGAACCGAGAAGGTTAACCCGGAGTATCCGGACTTAATCCTCGGATACTCCGGACCTTTTACCCCGGAGTGTCCGGACTAAATGTCCGGATACTCCAGACTTTCCAGAGAATGCAACCGAGGGCCCTAGCCCGGAGTGTCCAGACTAAATGTCCGGATACTCCGGCCTGACCCTCTCGGCCAGAAGTACCCTTTGATAGAAAATGCAATGTTTTAAAAACTTTTCGTGATGCAATTTTCATTCTATGAGCACAAGCATATCCTAGAAGCGATTTTCCGTCATATCCCCTTAATAGTACTGCTATCTTTAGACTCAATAGAATAAAAGATTTACAACTAAAGTCTTGATGCCGCTTTTTCAAATTTTGAATATGGTGGGGATCTGCTTTCGCTTTCCGACGATGATATCTTCTCGATCACTGCAAAGAATCTCACTTGCACCGTTAGTATATGGAATTGTGTTGCCATAAATCACCAAAACTCTTTGAGGGGCCTAGATGCACTTTCAGTTCGCTTACCCAGAGTGGGGAAGAACTACCATAGTGACCGAGGAAGGCTCAAGAGTTTGGAGCCGGCTTGAAGATTGTTCAAGTCACCTCAACGTGGATTAGGGGAGACTGGCAAATCTCTGAGACCATAGAATAAAATCTTGTGTCCCTTTTCTTGTGGTTTGTATTTCTCAATCTCGTGAGCAAGTTACATTTCTAGCAATTTGAGTATATTGATTGTGCTTAGAATCTAGTTTTGCTTATAATTGAAATTAGAATCGAAAAATTTAGAAACCTCCTATTCACCCCCTCTATTCGGTTATCCTTGAACCTATAGGAGGCCATGTCATTGAACACATAGACACTAACACCATGAGCTCCTCCATGACGCACCAACCAAGCGGCGTGACCAGGAGAGAGCGGTGACACTACCCGAAGGCAAAGGCAACACAAATCTGGTGGCTATACCGGTCCTTGTGCATGCACGATACAAGAAGGCGCTAGTAGGAGGGGAGTGGCGGCATGACCTCAGGGCGAAGGCAGCACAGATCTGGTGACCGCACTGGCCATCGCGTACACACAGCATAACATGTTGTCGATAAGGGAAAGGAGCAATCTGACCAGGAGAGGAGCGGCTGTGTGATCTGAAGACTAAGACAGAATAGATCTGGTGGCTGCATAGGCCCTCATGTGCGAACAACGCAAATGAGGTGATGAACAGGATGGTGACGTGAGGAGGTCATCGTCGTCACTAAAGATGATGGATCTAGGCTCGATCCGCTAGATTCCGTTGCCCACCGCCACACCGGTGGACAAATCGAGCCAAAGATGGCGAAGAAAGCGTCGATGCCGATGGATTTGGTGACAAAGAAGCCACGGTGATGAGCTACCGAGATCGAGTGCTGTGTTGATGGATATAACAGTCCTTCCTAGATCCAAGGTCGGCGGCATGTGGAATCAACAGATCTAAGCTCAACGATGAGGGGACCAGTGAGGGCGAGCTTTGGTGAGACTAGATCTGGCTAAGAGTGAAGCTGTTGTCGAAGGAGATGAGCTCCAACAGACCAGTGAGAATGGGGATGACTCCCACTTGATCCAATTGGATTGAGCTAAGAAGGGGACAACGACGTGCTGCGAAGGAGACAGCGACGCGCTGCTTGCGCAAGGCTGATGAGGTGGGTGCTATGTGCCACATGGGTTAAAGTTGGATAAAACCACCATTATCAGCCGTAGGGGATTAAGTGTTTTGGTTTTGCTAGTTGTAGGATAAATTTTACTCAACTGTATGAATAAAAATAGAAATTAGACGAATTGAAGAGTCAAGGGACCATAGTTTTTTTTCTTATTTATTTCTACCGCACAACTTCTCAACAAGTAAAGGTAGCACTAGTAAGTTCCAAACAAAAAACAAACATACACTAGTGTTGTGTATTACTCTAGAGTAAGGTTCTGTCTGTAGAGCACGTTAGCATGCATTAATATCATATAGATTTGTTCTAGCATACTACCACAAATGCACTTTTTATCTGTGGATATATTCTGGTACTTACAATATAGAGTACAGTACATCTTTCACCATTTTTAAAAAAGAACTCTATAAAAAAATAAAATTACACTGAAGCCCTCATATTCTTCTTGACACCTTAGCATCACTAGAGAGGATGGCGACCGTGGACGCCCACTGTGCAACCACCGGAGCTCCAGGAGGAGGGTGTGAAGTATATGGACTCCGGGTATCTACATGGCAGGCCGTGAGGATCACCCAGGAAGGAGTGGGCAGAGCCGACTGCCTCAACACAGGCATCACCTGGGCCACCACCATCGTGTACAGCAAGGAAAGCCAGAGGATAGTAACCGACCTCGATTAGGCATGATGCGATTGTGATCCCGGTTGTTACCTCATTTAGCAGATAAAGATAGGGATAGAATCTCTACCTTGTAACCAATCAGAGATCCTCTGTGTAACCACACCCCTCTACTATATAGGGGGGGAGCATGAGGAGGACATTCAACACACGATCTCACGATCACACAAGCACATCCACATCCATAATTCTAGAGTACAGGACTAGGGTGTTATCTCCTTCGTGAGAGCTCGAACCTGTATAGTTCTTGAGTCTTGTGCAACCATCGAGTTTGGATCCAGCGCCTTGCCCTGTTTTCATTATTGTCGACAACAAACGTCAATAGTTGGTGCGCCACGTAGGGGAAGCGCTAAGATCAATCTCGTCAAGCTCGATGGCCACCATCAGCGGAGTTGCCGTCACCTTTGCTCCTGCCCAGGTCTTCCGCTTTGGGAGCTTGGACTTCGTCGCCAACAATCTCGACAAGCTCGCTCTTTCGGACTCAGACCAGATTCAATCTGGGAGAGATTCCATTGCTCTGTCATCTGGACAATCGCTCGGGTCAGGGCGTACCACGGCCATCTGCTCACGAGCATTAAGCCGGGGGTTTGTCCCTCGATTCGGATACGGTAAAGTTCCGATCAAGGATGAGTCCCGGGTGGTAGATGTCATCAGCACCAATCCACTCAAATTCGAGGATAAGCTTGATCCATATTCCCTTCACTCTTCTGGCTCAGAAACCAAGTCAGAGAGCAGTGCAGAGAGTTGCCAAGGTTTCGGTGGCATCTATGTGATTGAAGACCCGCGGACTGAGTCCCAGCGCCAAAAGGGTGCCGAGGAAGCCGCGGAGGCAGATCGCCTTCGTCGTGAAGCCCAGCAAGCGTGCGCGAAGTCTCTTCAAGCCCGAGGCCGCAATGTCAACGAAGATATCTTGCAGGCGAAAATGGGGGACCAAGTTGTTTTCCACATGCCGCAGCAAAACATTGTGGCCTCCAAGATGCTCCTCGACACCCTGGGACCGACGCTTGGGCCCGATAGCCCAACTGCCCCGATCGTGGCCCAAGTCAAGGCCATGGTGACAGCGGTAGCAATTCAGCACAACCAGGAAGATCCAGCGGAGAGGACATACTCCCGCAGGCGCAAACACGCTAATCGCCAGTACGGTCGATCACCGCTTGATGGACTATGCGCAGTCGGCATGAACCTGGTCGTGATGAGGACGCCCGCCAGAGTCTCAACCGTGACCTCCGCTTGGACCTCAACACCAGGCGACGTGAACGGGAATATGGTGAGCGGCGCCAACGCGAAGACGACTACGAGCGTTTCAGCATTGACCACGATGGCCGGGACAACCGCGACAATCGGCGCAACAATTGCGACGACCGCAGAGATCACCACCACTGTGGTCGGCGTGATGATGAAGACCGCCGAGTCAGAACTCTGCCACGCCAATCCCCACCGCGGCATTATGACGGACCCATTGATGGGGTCCGTGCCTTCATTGCTCGGCTCCGCCGAGTGGTATGGCCCGAAGGTTTCAATGCTAAGGGCATTGTTAACTTTGACAGGGAGAGGGACCCACAGGCTTGGCTGCAGGTTTATGCCCTCGCAGTCAATGCAGCCGGCGGTGATTACAGTGTAATAGCGAATTACTTGCCCATCATGCTCACCCCATCGGCTCAGGCCTGGCTCACGGGACTTCTAGAGAATTCAACAGATTCCTGGGGAGATCTTTGTGAACAATTTATTGCCAACTTTCAAGGCACCTATGAGAGGCCTGGAACCTCATGGGACTTGTACCAACTTCATCAGAAGAAGAATGAGTCTCTTCGGGAATACATCCGGTGCTTCATGCAGAAGAAGAACACCATTCGGTGTGTCTCGGAAGCAGTCGTCATAGCGGCTTTCTAGAAGGGAGTCAGCGATGCCGACTTGATCAAGAAGATGTCCCAGAAACCGTCGACTACGGTAAAAGAGATGTTTAACCTTGCAGATTGCTATGCCACGGCCTTGAATGCTCTAGCTGAGCGCCAAGAGGATCGTCCGCGGTAGAAGGACAAGAAAGACCACGCCGAGTCCCCCAAGCAAAAGGACAAGAAGTGGAAGGGAGAGGAGCTGGTCGCGGTAGCGGAACATGGTCGGCGCCGAGCGCCACGGACAGATAATTATGACAAGGTAATGGACGCGATCTGCCCTTTCCATCCCAAGGGGAAGCATGCGGCTAAGGATTGCTTCACTCTGAAAAGGTTAGCGAAAGAAAGCAACAAGCGGCCGAGCCCAGATAAAGGTGAGGCAGGCAAGCAGGGCCCTCCTGAAGACGAGGAAGGTAACTACCAGGTAACCGAGCACGAGCTCAATTATATATTCGGGGACTCAGCTGCATATGAGTCCAAGCGGAAGCAAAAACTTACCGCTCGGGAAGTCAATGCAGTTATGCCGGTGACCCCCCAGTACCTGCGGTGGTCCGAGGTTCCGATCACATTTGATCGCTCGGATCATCCTGACTACATCCCATACCCAGGTAGATATCCTCTGGTCCTAGATCTCGTTATTCGCAGTGTCAAGCTTAAGAGGGTACTGGCTGACGGAGGGAGCGGATTTAACGTCCTTTTCTCCAAAACCTTTGACGACATGAAGATCCCCTGCTCTGAGCTGAAGCGTGGATCTTCGCCGTTCCATGGGGTAATCCCCGGGACCTCGATGGTACCACTCGGGCATATTACCCTGCTGGTTACATTTGGGACCAAGGAGAACTACCGGATAGAGTATTTAAACTTCGAAGTGGCCGATTTCGAGATGGCATATCATATCATCTTGGGAAGGCCAGGTCTAACCAGATTCATGGCCATGCCCCACTACACATATCTGGCATTGAAGATGCCGGGGCCAAAAGGCATTATCACAGTGCGTGGTGATGTCAAGCAATCCTTCATGTGCGACAGAGAGAGCTGCAAGATGGCTGAGATGAAGGAAGCAATGGCCGACAGGGAGAAGATCCGATTGGCGATTGCGCTCCAACATGATAAAGGAGACGTCCCAACCAGGAAGCAGGCCAAGTCAAGTATGAAGCTTGACGAGGGAGTCAAGAAGGTGGTACTTGACCCGTCCAACTCAGCCCAGATGGCTTTGATTGGAACAGGGCTTGATCACAAATAGGAAGACGCGCTCGTCACTTTCCTTGGGCGAACTGGGATATCTTTGCTTGGAAGCCGTCGGATATGCCTGGTGTCCCTAGGGAGGTGATTGAGCACTCTCTCAACGTCAACGATAAGGTGAAACCTATCAAGCAATGCCTCTAGCGGTTCGCACAGGATCACCGCAACCCCATTAGGGAAGAGATCACTAAGCTTTTAGCTACAGGATTTATAAAAGAAGTGTATCATCCCGACTGGTTAGCGAACCCAGTTCTTGTTCGTAAAAAGAATAAAAGTTGGCACATGTGTGTTGATTACACCGATCTCAATAAGGAATGCCCAAAAAATCCATTTGGGTTGCCTCACATCGACCAGGTGGTGGACTCAACTGCTGGGTGTGAACTCCTGAGTTTCCTAGATGCCTACTCAGGGTATCACCAGATCAGGTTGAAAGAGGAAGATTGCATCAAGACCTCGTTCATCACCCCATTTGGGGCTTTCTGCTATGTCACAATACTATTCGGGTTGAAAAACGCTGGCACCACCTATCAACGTGCAATACAGCGGTGTTTTCACACTCAACTCGGACGCAACATGGAAGCATATGTGGATGATATCGTAGTCAAATTTCGCATAAAGGAGGACCTCATATCTGATTTGGCCGAGATGTTTGAAAGCCTGAGAGCCTACAAGATGAAGCTCAACCCTGAGAAGTATGTCTTCGGAGTCCCTTCGGGAAAGCTACTTGGATTCATTGTGTCTCATCGCGGTATTGAGGCAAACTCAGAGAAAATCAATGCCATCATGAAGATGAAGCCACCGACTTGTCAGAAGGATGTCCAGAAACTCACAGGCTGCATGGTGGCTCTTGGCAGATTCATTTCTCACTTGGGGACGCGGGGAATGCTGTTTTTCAAGCTCCTGAAGAAGCAATGTAACTTCTAATGGATTCCTAAGGTGCAGCAAGCTTTTGAAGATCTCAAAGCATTCCTGACTGCTCCTCCGGTACTAGTTTCACCGATGCCCGAGGAACCCGTTTTGCTTTACATAGCGGCAACGACTCATGTAGTCAGCGTTGCAATTATTGTGGAGCGGGAGGAGGCAGGACACCTGTAGAAGGTTCAACGCCTAGTTTATTTCGTCAACGAGGTATTGGACGAATCTAAGGTACGGTACCCTCAGGTACAAAAGCTACTGTACGCCGTATTACTTACCTCTCGCAAGGTTAAGCACTATTTTCAAGAGCATTCGATTTCGGTGGTTTCTTCTTTCCCGATTGGGGACATACTTCACAATCGGGAAGCTACTAGGAGAATTGCGAAGTGGACAGTTAAGTTAGGAGCCTTCGAAATCTTTTTCAAGCTGCAAACTGCCATCAAGTCTCAAGTACTCGCCGACTTCACCACTGAGTGGGTAGAATCGCAAAATCACACAACTGTTGAGGAACTCGAGTATTGGACAATGTACTTCGATGGATCCCTCATGCTCAGCGGCGTGGGGGCTGGTATGGTGCTCATCTCTCCGACAGGGGAACGGCTAAAGTACATTCTTCAAATCCACTTTCTGGCATTAAACAACGCCGCCGAGTATGAGACGCTCATCCATGGGCTCCGTATTCGCCATATCGCTCGGTATACGATGATTGACGGTTCGCGGAGACTCGCAACTAGTGATCAATCAAGTGCAGAAGGACTGGTCGTGCATTGGCGACAATATGGCCGCATATTGCCAGGAAGTGCGCAAGTTAGAAGATAAGTTCGATGGGCTGAAACAGTAGACGAGCTGGCAAGACTAGGCTCCAGTCAGGTAATGGTTCTAGCTGGCATATTTGTCGAAGAGCTTCACAAACCCACGATCAGCCGATAGCAGGGGTCAGGCAAGTCAGAGGAAAAGTTGGTCGAGGCAGAAGTTTTGGTCATCAACCCTAATTGGACAATTCTTTATTTGGATTATCTGTTGAAGGACAAGCTCCCTGAAGATCGCGTTCAGGTAGAGCGCATTGCACATCGAAACAAAAGTTATGTGGTGGTCGATGAGGAGCTCTTTTTGGAAGAGTGCCTCCGGAGTTCTGAGACGCTGCATATCAAAACTAGAAGGGAAGAACCTTCTTAGAGAAATCCACTCGGCAATTTATGGGCATCATACAGCATCAAGTACCCTGGTGGGCAAGGCTTATCGTCAAGGTTTCTTCTAGCCGACTGCTGTCTCAGATGTAGAAGACATCGTCCGCACATGTGAAGGCTGTCAGTTGTTTGCTTGGCAGATTCACGTGCCAGCGCAGGAGCTGCAGACTATCCCGATCACCTGGCCATTTGCAGTCTGAGGGCTTGACATGGTTGGACCCCTAAATAAGGCCCAGGGTGGTTACACTCATCTCTTCGTCGCCGTCGACAAGTTCACGAAGTGGATTGAGGCCAAATCAGTCGCCCCAATCACAGCGGCCAAGGCCAGAGAATTCTTTCAGGAAATCGTGGCCAGATTTGGCGTGCCGAACAGGATTATCACCGATAATGACACTCAATTCAGAGGCGAAGAATTTCAAGATTGGTGTGATGAACTCGGCATCAAAATTTGCTTTGCTTCCGTGGGTCATCCCCGAAGTAATGGGCAGGTCGAACGAGCCAATGGCATGGTGCTGCAAGGATTAAAAGCAAGGATATTTGATTGTCTCAAACCATATGCTATGCGATGGGTCAAAGAATTGCCTTCGGTGCTTTGGGGGTTGCGACTACCCCCAGTCGAGCAACCGGGCAGTCACCCTTTTTCCTGGTTTATGGCTCAGAGGCAGTCTTACTTACCGAGTAGGCATTCGGATCCCCACGGGTTCGGAACTACAAGGAAGCTGAGTCAGAAGATAATCGGCTAAAAGATCTTGACCGACTGGAGGAAGCTAGAGACGTCGCAGCAATCCAGTTGGCTAAGTACCTTCAGGGCTTGCGTCGCTATCATGATCGGAATGTTCGAGGCCGCACTTTCTCTAAAGGAGATCTGATTCTAAAAAAGAATCAGAAAAACGAGCACAAACTCTCCCCATGTTGGGAAGGCCCTTACATCGTCAATGAAGTGACGCGTCTGGGGGCTTACAGACACAAGTGCGAAGACGGCGTGGTTGTCGGTAACACATGGAACATAGAGTAGCTACGTCACTTTTACACTTGAACCTTGTACTTGATCATGTTATTATGAATAAAATTTTCCTTGACTTGCTACTAAGTTGATGCTCAACTAAGCAGTAAGTCGGGGGCTACACCTAATAGTGTTGTGCATGCGCACACCTTTTTTGTGCCTTGTTTATTTGTTTTCCCTAGCGATTGCAAATAAACCCGAGTACGTCAAATCCCAAGTAATGAAACTCTGACCCCATGAACGGCGAACTCTAGTCACTCAGAAAGGCGTGTATAGGATAAAGGGTCATGAGCTGATTTCCGACGCTCGGGGGCTAGACTAGTCGGGAAGAGTGCTTAAACGAAAAGGGACAAACCACTCGGGAGAATTTAAAAGCCAAATATGGAAAAAGAGCAAATAACATTAAAATGATATAGGATGTTATGTTTGTGCGAATATGTTTTACATTGCCTAAACTTTACATCTAAACTTAAGCGTGCGCGGCCTAATGCAACGACGATGGCATCGGCAACTTCGGCGATGGCTAAGACAACCTCGGACAGGGCGGCGATGGTGGCAACGTCGCAGGCAGTGGCTTCCTGCTCAGCAACCTCGGCCAGTGCGAGGTTGTAATCGGCCCAGAGCTCGGCGAGGAAAAGCTCTTCGTCAGCGTTCGCCGCTGGTGCGTCGTCCCCGAAATTGAAGATCAACTCCTCCGCTGGAGGCGGAGGCAGCGCTACCTCGTCAGCAGGCAGAGCGGAGCGAGAAGGAGACGCCATCGGTGATCGCCAAAGGAAATTGAAGATTGCTGGAGAAGCAAAGGCTTAAGAGCGGTGATCGCTCCCGTAGCAGTGACACCCTTATATAGCCAAAGGAGCCGAAGCAACCCCAAAGGCATGCTGGCATGGGAATCCGAAAAGGTTCCGAAGATGTGCTGGCGCAGGAAGTCGAAGTGACCAAGAAGACGCGCTAGCGTGGGAAACCAAACCGGATACGAATCGCGCGAGTCTTAATTCGGAAATCTCTTGGGACGCAGCAAAGCACTTATGACCAAAAAGTTAATTCATTGGAAAGTGGCGAAGCAATTATAACCGAGTTTTACATATACGTTACACCGGATCCAAGTTCAAATTTTCTACTAAAGAAGCAGACGTGCCCTTGAAAGTGCATCTAGGCACTTATCTTATTTTGGTGATTAATGACAAACGCATATAATGACAATCTATGTAATTGTGTAAATGCTTAACTTAGTTCTTAACAAATGACAAACCTCTAATATGATTATATTGCTATGAGACTAACATGTTTATTGCCAAGTTGAGTATTAGTCTCATCTATTTAGAGGAAAATCAAGTGGGATGGGTAAGTAAAGATAAGGTATGCAATTTCGGTATCCCTTCTATATTTGTTATTGCATTCCTCTTGTGCAAATGCATAGTGAACTCCAAGTAACATGTTGATTATATATATACACATTGGTTCATGTCATATTTATTTGTGCATATATATTCATTTGAGTTCATTATGTGCTTTGCATTTAGTATGCATGTATTAACTAGGGTTAAAGTTCATATTGCTATAGATTGACTTGGTGCATGCATGTCTTAGTTGTGTATCTTCTCATGCACTTCTCTTAGTGAAGTTTAATCTAGAGTTGAATCACATATTTACTCTTATTCCAAATATTAATTGCACAGGTACAATTCGTGTATATTCTATCATGTGCTTCATTTAAGTAAAGACTGTGATCCTTGCCATGATTTAATTGATTCATCATATTGGCAATTATCTCTCTAGTGCATATAGATCAATTACATATTCATCATGATGTACTTAGTAGAGAACATTTTTTATGTCAAGTGTTTCCATTTATATTGTGCTTCTTTATATGAAACACTTGTGGTAATCAATTGCTCACAAATATCAACTTGTTTATATTTATTATTGAGCTTTCGGGACTAATGTCTTTCATAAGTGGTTTGGAAAGAATTAGGTCCCGTGTGTGTATGATGACCAAGGTAACTTGGAGGATGACCGTTAAGCCAAGGTCAACAAGACGGCGGTGTCACCAAGAGTTGAGGACTAAGTCAAGATCGACATGGCGTGGAGATCGTCGGAGAGGATGATAAAGTCAAGGTTGATAGGACGAGAGTCTCATGAGGTGAATCGAGTCAAGTTGGAAAAGGCGAAAATGTCATCAATTATATAGTGAAGGTCTTCATGCACCGGCATTAAGAAAGAAGACGGCACTGGGTGCCAAGGACTGCACCGTATTACAAGCGAGGGCTAAGGTCTGGCCTTGAGCACCTCGTGTGTGTAGGAGAAGTAAGAACGGTTCGCTCGTTGAAAAGCTCGTCTAAAAGCCCCCCTTCCCTGAGGGTCCTGCCTCCCTTTATATAGCCGGAGGGGGCAGGTTACACGGGAATTTGGAAAAGAGAGGATGGGGTGTCCTACGCCTAGGAGTCTTGGTCTTGATCTGGCGATCGATCGGTCTTCTTCGCCCCATCTTTGGGTCGGTAGACACATCGGCAACAGATTTTTTTCATCGAAGCGGCACACCTACCCTCTGCGCGTTTGTCAGGTGCTGACGCCATAGCGCCTAGCTCCGGTGTTGCCTCGGGAGGGAGCGCATCCTCCCACTGTGCGTGACTAGATGATGAGACTGACGCTTGACTTCGGCGACCTCTCCGCCGCCTTGAGAAGGAGCCACCTGCCCTCGCACGGTCATTCTGAGCCGTCGTGTCCATGGGGCAGGTGGCCAACTACCGGTGACAGTTAGGTGTCCGACCCCTGGCGGAGATTGTCTTGGCTTGGTCGGAGCTTGCGGGTGCCCGACTATGGCGGGGGTCGGATCCCCCTTGGTCGGTTTGGTCGGGGTTTGTGAAGTATGGTCTCGGACACGAGTTAAGGCGATTGAGTCGTCAGCCAACCCAACTAGAGACCCACTGGGGGTTCGCCTTGTCCTCGCCCCTTGCTCAAGTTTTTGCTAGGGCGGTCCCAAATCCACTTGGTGGATCAGGCCTTTGGAACCTGCAGCACTAAACTGGGTCCCGGGTGTGAGCTATTGAGCTCTTTTGCCACCTTAAGGCCGTAGCGGCCCAGTGGGCCTTTCAAACCTGTTACGAGGCAGTCGACCCAGTCCAGAGGCGGAAACCAAAGGGTCGCGGGGCGTGCTGCTCGATACGGTGTCCTTGCGCCTCCCGCTGTCCTGTCAGGAATTAATGCGTAGTGGAGGTATTGGAAACCGTCGTCTTACCAGCGGCCCGGCGCGGCAGTCGGAGAGACTGGATGTGCGACGCTTTGCCCGAGGTGATGTCCGTTTGGCTGGCGCATGTTCGGCTCCTATATATTCGGTGTGGGGGGCGCCTGGGCAGGCATTCACCTTTGCTTTCCCTGCCTCCTTGCCTCCGCCTGAAAGAAAAAAGAGAGCAAAAGGAGCCGGAAAAAGAGTTCCTCATCTTCATCTTCTCCCACCTGTTCGCTGCTCCCGTCTTTGGAGATGTCATGGCCGAAATGCTCCACCCAGCCCAGCCGCGCGCATGGCTTGGAGAAGAAAGGGTTCCTTCCTCCACAAGACGTCTCGAGGTGGAGGGTGCCGACGGGGGTTGTGGTCCCCGTGCCTGAAGACGACGAGATCGTCATGCCTGTCTCGTTCTACGAGCGCGGGTTCGAGCTCCCGCTCCACTCATTCGTCCGTGAGCTGCTGCATCACTACAAAGCGGAGGTGCACCACCTCAACCCCAACGGCGTGCTCCACATAGCGGTCTTCGTTACGCTGTGTGAGGCATTCTTGGGGATTGAGCCCTACTGGGCGCTCTGGAGGCACTTCTTTCATGCTCAGTTGAGGAAGGACAAGCCGGCGGACACTCCGGCGCCCATTGGTGGCGTGGCCTTCCAGCTGCGCGCCGGCCGTGCGGCGGACTACATCGACGTGAAGCTACCATCGTAGAACCGGGGGTGGCACTTCGAATGGTTCTATGCTCGGAACCTAGGAGGCAGCGCCCCGGCCTTCACCGGCCGGCTCCCCGAGGCGGGGCCCGAGTGGACATGGGGTGCCGATCGGAAGGAGAAGAACAAGGTGGGCACGATCATCGAGCGGATCAAGGCCCAGAAGGAGCGGGGCCTGACCGGCGACGTCGTGGTGCGCACATTCATGAGGATGCGCGTCTAGCCTCTCATGGATAGGGTGCGCCCCATGTTCCAGTATGAAGGGGTGTCCGACCCCATGAGAATGGCGGAGTCAGAGCTCCCCGCGTCGAAGGTCGGGGCTTAGGTGTCCGTTGTTACGGGCGGCAGTGCCACCGAGGCCGCGGGTGGCCACCCCGAGCCATTCTCGGCGCACAATCTTCCAGACCTGGTAACCTGAGCGGTTCCTTTTCTCCCCTTCCTCCCTCGACCCTGAGCATTTGGTCTGACCAGTGTCTCCACGTTTTCCAGGGGCTGGCCGGGACGATCTCCTGGGCATTGCTACCGGGGGAGAAGGAGTTGAGGGCTTTGGCCCGCGCGGCGTCCGCGCAGCTCGAATCCGCCCGTAAGAGGCGGAAGGAGGAGAGGAGGAGGCAGAGGAAGGCGGAGAAGAGGCAAGAGCACACGGCGAGGGCCGCGCACGGCGAGGAGGTCTCCGACATGACCGCCGTTGATACGGCCGTGCTGGGGTCGACCTCGAGTGACAGCAGCGACGACGGCGGTGGCGATCCATATCGTGGGTTGGACTTCGGACCTTCAACTGGTGGCGGTCTGGACGAGAATGCCAGCGTGAGCACCGCCGCCGTCGCGCCCCAGGTGGAGGCTCCCTAGGCAGACGCGCCTTTGGGGAAGCGTAGGGGTGACTCGCCTCCGCAAGGGGGGCCAGCGAAGAAGGCGCGATTGACGCGCGCCCGCTCGGCGCTGTAAGTATCCCCTTTTTCCCGAGTTGCATTGCATCAGAATTTCCTCGAGTGGTTTTCGACCGACTGTCGTGTGCAGCACCTACACGGGGGTGGCCGTGGCGGCGGCGATCCGTGATGGCCCGTGAGGCCGGCGCCGCCCATAACAGCCTGGGGTCGAAAAGCTTATTGGTCGGCTGAGGCGGTAGTGGAGCCGGCGCTTCACGCCGGCCGATGCGTCGAGGCACCGCAGCGTGGCCGAGTCACCAATGGAGCCGACGAGGGTCGGGTGTTACTGTCGGCGAGCACGAGGAGGTCCCGGTGACTCTTGGCGAGTCGGGGCCTCACCCAGAGGCCGAGGAGGGTGAGGAAGAGCTCCCACCGCCACCGCCAGGGGAGCCATCGGCTCATGTGGTCCGGGTGCTTGGGGCGATCCCGCCACCGCCGCCTGGGAGCCCACCGGCGGGGGCGGCCCAAGCGTCAGAGGCGGTCATCGTCAGGCCGCCAGGGGAGGTGACGCGTGACCCTCCACATGCATAAGGCAAAGTGATCGCGAGGAGCTTCGCCGTCTTGCTTTCATGGCCCGACTGGCGAGCGAGGACTCGTCTGGCAGGCCGTCCCTTACGCTGGACGACGCGACAGAGCATGGGGAGTGGGAGGCCATCCAGGAGGGCGCGCGGCGAGCCGAGGTTGAGGTGGACCTGATCCGAAAGAGTTTGAAGGTAAGCCAAACAAAAACCCCGTCCTTGCATTTTTTTGACGAGTTTGCGATAGGCTAATAGGGCGCTCGCTCTTTGCAGCATTTGCGGGCCCGATCGGAGGACAAGTCCGAGTTCCTCCGGCGTTTGCACGGCCGGAGGACAGCCGTCGAGGAGGAACGTGACCGGCTGCGTTCCGAGCTGCGCGGCGCTCAGGAGGCCTTGGCCCGCGAGCGGCGGAGGTGAAAAAGGCCCGCCAGGAGCTGGACCAAGCTATGGAGGTCTTGTTCGAGGTGCGCCGGACAGACCAATCCCTGAGGACAAGGGTGTCCGAGCTCGAGTCTCTCTGGCGGGGAGCCCGGCAGTCGAGGGACGCCGCTGTCGCTCTTGGAAGAGATCAGCGGATCGGAGGCGACCCGCCTCCGGGGTGAGCGCGACTTGGCCCAAGAAGCCCGGGCCAAGGCTGAGGAGGAGCTCCGCGCTCTGACGGACTCCGCGGTCGGTAAGTGACCTAACCCCTTGGTCGATTTCGCGATCGCAGCCCGCCAGGTGTGCTCTTTTGACACTGTTTCAATCTGCAGAGTTGCAGAAGAATCTCAGCGACGCCGTGGAGGCGCGGAGACAGGCGGAGGAGGCGCGTGACGTGGTGATCACGGCGCGGGAGGTGGCCTTGACGGCGAAGTGGCTGGCGGAGGAGGAGCAGTCCGAGCAGGCCGCCGAGCTTGTGACCCATCGAAGGGTCGGCCGAAACGTCTGCGACCGGGTCTCGGGACCGTGCAAGGTCCGAGTTCGCTAGCCACCGAGCTAGCCCGCGTGCCTGAGCACGTCGAGGGCTCGGTGAGCGAGGGCGTCGCACTCGGGGCCTCCTCGGCGCTTGTCTGCACCATCTCCCACTACGACGGTATCAACCTCGACACCGTCAACAGTGGGATTACCGGGAACCGGGCCGATGAAGAGATCGACAGGTTCGAGTTCCATGTCGAGCCGCGTGCCCGGGTGATCGCCGACAGGATACCGCCACGGAGCATCCTCCACCGAGAGTAGGCAAAATGTTAGATGTTTTTCTTTTTGTGATATAATAACTTTAGCATGTAATGGACCAAAGTTTATTTTAATGTTTTGGCCGGTCGGGCCGACCGTAAGTTCGACTGTCTTTTTGCGCTTTCTTGCTGTGATGAACACTTGACGACCATAGCCTTAGAAATTGCGGGGGTTGTTGAAGCGTAGGTCGATGTGTTAACACTTTTGAGGGAAGCGGAAAGAAAGTAGGAACTTAGGTATGAAACGTTCACTTGTGCTCGCGTGGGAAAGGAGTATTCCCGACCAACTATGGATCGCACCGCATGGGTACTTCCTTCTTCCGTGAAGCACTACTTAGCAACCGTAGCCGCTGGGGCGTAGGCCGTAGCACTTGGGTCGAGAGGGTTACTGCTAGGGGGAACCAAATGGCCAGTCGGGTCACCGACCTGTGTGAGTGTATGAATTGGTAGCCCCCGAGTGGTGCGTGGGGACTAGGCTATGGTCGCCACGCAGCGCTTGAACTTGGAAGAAGAGTAAAAAGGCGCGAGAACGAGAAAGAGCCTTAGGGATAGAATCGCCTTAACTTTTCTATGTTCCACGCGTTGGAGACGATGTTGCGGCATCCTTGAGTCGAAAGGTGCCGGGTTGGAGGACCTCTATGACGGTGAAGGGGCCCTCCCAAGGGGAGGAGAGCTTGTGCCTATCCTTGTTGGACTGAACCTGGCGCACGACCAAGTCGCCAACGTTGAAGGACCGACCGCGGATCTAACGACTGTGGTAGCGTCGCAGCGTTTGCTGGTACTTGGCCGATCATAGAATGGCCATGTCGCGCGCCTCGTCGAGCTGGTCGATGGAGTTTTGCTGTGCGTCGAGCCCTCGTACCTCGTCGAAGGCTAGAAGTCTCGGGGCGCCGTATTCCAGGTCGGTCAGCAAGACAGCTTCGGCACCGAACACCATGAAGAATGGTGTAAACCCGGTCGACCGAATCAGTGTGGTCCGCAGGCTCCAGAGGACGGAGGGTAGCTCGGCCACCCATCGTCTCTCGAATTTCTTCAGTCGACTGAAAATTCGCGGCTTGAGCCCTTAGAGGATCATGCCGTTTGCCTGCTCGACTTGGCCATTGGTCCGCGAATGGGCTACGGTTGCCAAGCCGACGCGGATGTTGAAGTCATCACAGAACTCGAGGAATTCCTTTCCCGTGAACTATGTCCCATTATCAGTGATAATGGAGTTCGGGACTCCGAACCGATAAATGATGTCGCGGAAGAAGTTGGCCGCTTGCACCGAGGTGATGGTGGCGACTGGCTTGGCTTCTATCCATTTGGTGAACTTGTCCACCGCGACAAGTAGGTGGGTGAAGCCCCCGGGCGCCTTTTTGAAGGGCCCGACCAGATCGAGTCCCCAGACCGCGAATGGCCACGTGATGGGGATCGTCTGCAAAGCTTGAGCTGGAAGATGCGTCTGCCGGGCAAAGAATTGGCACCCTTCGCAGGTGCGAACGATTTGCTCAGCGTCGGCCACGGCAGTCGGCCAGTAAAAGCCTTGTTGGAAGGCCTTCCCCACGAGGGACCGAGGTGCAGCGTGGTGGCCGCAGATGCCGCCATGGATGTCGAGCAGCAGTTGCCTCCCCTAGTCGGCTAGAATACATTTCTGGAGGACTCCAGAGGGGCTCCTTTTGTAGAGGTCTTCACCGACCAGGACGAAGGATTTCGCCTGTCGAGCGAGGCGCTGGGCCTCAGTTGGGTCGGCGGGGAGCGATCCGTCAGTCAACCGGTCGATGAAGGGTTTCCTCGATCGAGTCGACCATCGGACGCAGCTGCGGCCGACCGGACAACTCGCTTTTCGACCATTCGGTGGTCGGAGCGGTCGTGTCCGGTGGGTCGGTCGCCCGCTCGGCTGCCGAGTCCAGGCTGATGGAAGGTGTGCGTAGATCGCAGACGAAGATCTCAGGTGGGACTGGTCCTTTGCTAGATGCAAGATTAGCCAGGTAATCGGCCTCACCGTTGTAGCATCTGTAGCTATGGTGAAGCTCAAAACGCTTGAATCTTTCCTCGAGCTTGCGCACTTCCCGACAGTATGCTGCCATGCGGGCGTCGCGAGGCTCCGTGGTCTTCATGACTTGGTCGACGACAAGCTTGGAGTCGCCGTGCACGTAGAGCCGACAAGCGCCGAGGTCGGCAGCGATCCAGAGACCGTTGACGAGGGCTTCGTACTCGGCGACGTTGTTGGTTGCGTCAAATAGCAATCGGATAGCGTACTAAAGCTTGTTCCCGAGTGGGGAAACAATGACGACTCCAGCACCCGCCCCGTTCTTGGTATACGACCCATCGAAATACATCGTCCAGTACTCGGGGTCTTCAAGCGCCGATGGCGCCTGGGTTTCGGTCCACTCGGCAACGAAATCTGCCAAGACCTACAACTTGATCGCCGTTCGGGGAACGTACGATATGTCGTGGCCATTGAGCTCCAGTGCCCACTTGGCTATTTTTCCTGAAGCGTCGCGGTTGTGGATGATTTCGCCAAGCGGCGAGGAGGTCACCATGGAGACGGGGTGCCGATTGAAGTAATGGATCAGCTTCCTCTTTGTGATGAGTATCGCATAGAGCAATTTCTGCACCTGCAGGTATCGAGCCTTGGACTCGGAGAGTACTTCACTGATGAAGTAGACTGGCCGTTGTACCTTGAGCACATGGCCCTCCTCTGCTCGCTCTACGACGAGCGCCGCGTTGACGACCTGGGTCGTGGCGGCGATGTAGAGGAGCAGCGGTTCTCCTGACGCCGGGGCGACCAGTACCGGGGGTGAGGTCAGGAATACCTTCAGTCGATTGAGGGCTTCCTGAGCCTCCTGCGTCCAGCTGAACTGATCGGACTTCTTGAGCAGCTTGTAGAGCGGCATTCCGCGCTCACCAAGGCGAGACACGAAACGGTTCAGGGCTGCAAGGTATCCCGTCAGCTTTTGGACTCCATTTAGGTTGCCGAGCGGGCCCATCTTCATGATCGCAGAGATCTTCTCCCGATTGGCTTCGATGCCACGCTCGGAGATGATGAAGCCGAGTAGCTTTCCCTTGGGGACCCCGAAAACGCACTTCTCGGGGTTGAGCTTTATACGAAACCACCAGAGGTTCGCAAAAGTTTCCTCTAGATCGACGACGAGGTCGTCGGCCTTCTTAGTTTTGACGATGATATCGTCGACGTACGCCTCGACGTTGTGGCCTATTTGGTCATTAAAGCACGTTTGCATACATCGCTGGTATGTAGCACCCGCGTTTTTCAGACCGAATGGCATCGTTACGCAACAGAATGAGCTGAACGGAGTGATGAAGGAGGTCACGAGCTGGTCGGACTCTTTCATCGCTATCTGGTGGTAGCCCGAGTAGGCATCCAGAAAGGATAGGCATTCGCACCCTGCGGTGGAGTCGACGACTTGGTCGATGCGAGGCAACGGGAACGGGTCCTTGGGACATGCCTTGTTCAGGCTCGTGTAGTCGACACACATTCTCCATTGCCTATTTTTCTTTTTTACAAGGACAGGGTTGGCTAGCCACTCGGGGTGGCGTACCTCTTTTACAAACCCTACGGCCAAAAGTTTGGCAATCTCCTCCCCTATGATCTTGCGCTTCTCCTCGTCGAAGCGGCGCAAGCGTTGGGCGACCGGCCTTGAGCCTGGTCGGATGTTCAAGGAGTGCTCGGCGACTTCCCTTGAGATTCCAGGCATGTCGGAGGGCTTCCATGCGAAGACGTCCCGATTGGCGCGGAGGAAGTCGACGAGCGCGTTTTCCTATTTGGCGGGGAGCGTGGCTCCGACCCGCACGGTCTTGGTCAAATCCTCGGGGTCGACCGCGACCTTCTTCGTGTCCTCGGCGGACTTGAAGGAACCTGGCCCCGACTTGCTGGAGTCAGGGGTAGACTCGGAGGTTTCCCTCCGGAGGTTTTCGAGCTCGGCGGATGCGATGACCGCCGATGCTAGCTCGCAACTGCTTTTCTCGCAGTTGTAGGCAAGCTATAAAGATGAGGCCACGGTGATTACTCCCCGTAGCCCCAACATCTTCAGCTTGAGGTAGGTGTAGTTGGGGACCGCCATGAACTTAGCGTAGCACGGCCTCCCCAGGATGGCATGGTAGGAGCCGGGAAACTCCACAACCTCGAAGGTGAGGGTTTCGGTGCGGAAGTTGTCCGGGCTCCCAAAGGTGACGAGCAGATCGATCTGCCCGAGCAGATGGGCCTGTTAGCCCGGGACGACACCGTGAAAGGGCGCCTTGCTCGGTCGGAGACTCGAGCGAGGGACCCCCATGGCGTCGAGGGTCTCAACATACAGGATGTTGAGGCCGCTGCCGCCGATCCATGAGCACCTTTGTCGGTGCTTTGGCCCCACGATGGGGTCGGCGACAGTAGTACCGCCCATTGCGGAATGTGGTTGGGGTGATCGGTCCGATCGAAGGTGATCAGGGACTCCGACCACCGGAGGTACTTGGGCACGGCAGGAGCGACCATGTGACCTCGCAGAAGGCGAGCTTGAGCCGCCGCTTATCGGCGTAGCACTCTAGTCCGCCGAAGATCATCAGGCAGCCGTCGGGTTCTGGAAACTCAGCGTTCGCCCTCTTTTCCTTGGCATCAGGTGCCGAGTCCCGCTTCTTTCCCTTGCCCCGCGATGACGTGGGGCCGGAGAAGCGCTTGAGACTTCCGGTCGAAGATTTGTGCTTGACGGGGTACCGTGGTTTGAACAGGTTGTCCATCGGCTTCTCGAAGTGGTCGGGCGCTGCCGCTTAGCTATGGCGAAGCGGTCGGCAGGCTGCGACGAGTGGCCAGCGGCCTTGCTTCCCTCGCGCTTCGTTTGTCGGAGCGGTCGGAGGGGGGGCCAAATGCAGGGCTCTCGTTTGGCCTTCCCCTTATCGAAGATGGCCCCCACAGCCTCTTCGCCAGAGGCGTGATTGGTTGCGATGTCCAGGAGCTCCTTGGTGGTCTTGGGCTTGACGCAGCCCAGCTTGTGTACCAGGGCTTTGCATGTGGTGCCGTAGATGAACGCCCCAACGACGTCGGTGTCGGAAATGTCTGGGAGCTCATTGCATTGTTGGGAGAAACGCCGGATGTAGTCCCGGAGAGTCTCCCCTGGCTGCTGCTTGCAGCTCTTCAGGTCCCAAGAATTCCCAGGGCGCTTGTATGTGCCTTGAAATTGCCGACGAAGAGATTCTTCAAGTCGGCCCAGTTCCTGATGGTCTTCACGGGCAAGTACTCGAGCCAGGCTCGAGCCGAGTCCGCAAGGTAGATGGGGAGGTACTGGATGATGAAAAGATCATCAGTAGCTCCACCCGCCCGGCATGCGAGCCGGTAGTCTTCTAACCAGACACTGGGGTTTGTTGCCCCTGTGTATTTGGTTATGTTAACTGGCGCCCAGAATCTGGCAGGGAAATCCGCCTCGCGGATCTCTCAGCAAAATGCCCGTGGCCCAGGGCCATCGGGGCTCAGTCTTGATCGTTCGTCCACATATGCTGTGACCCGCGATTGGTTGCCGGCTATTGCCCTTCTCCGCGCCTCGAGTGGCGCCCGACGCCGAGTTGTTGCCCGGTACTGGCGCCCCGAGTCGCGTGAGGCCTGGGGCCGCTCTGGCTGCGGCGCCGTCTTCACCGGGCTCCGCCTACCCCGAGCGGCAGCGCGGCTCAGACGGCTCGAAGAGACGCTGGAGTGGTGGGAGCCAGAGCCCAGCATGTGTTGCACGGCAGCACGCTCCACCAGCCCCCGGAGGTTCTGGTATGTGGCCCTGGCCTCTGGGTCCTCTGGCTCGGGGATGCCGCGGAGCAGCATTGCGGCTGCGGTGATGTTCTGGCTGGCGTGGGGGAAGAACGGAAGGCCGTCAGACCCCTTGGCCAGTTGATGATGCACCTGACACGCGCGCGCGTGCGCCAGACGCGAGTGGGGGCTCGGGCTGACTCTGCTCCAAGTCGGCCTGGAGTTTGTCAAGCTCGGCCTTTCGAGCCTCTAGCTCGTCGCGTTGTTCTTTGGAGCTGGCCAAGGCGAGCCTGGCACGGCGTCGGCGTGTTGGCTGAAACTCCGCCTCGGCTAAGGCTTGCTTGTTGGAGGAAACTCCGTGCTGGAGGGTTGCGGACGGGTTGTTCACACCCCCCATGTTGCATTCACGAGAGTGCGGTTCGCCCGCAATGCGCTCCGTGTCAGAGCTGGAGTCATGGCTGGAGGAATCCTCCAGCAAGTCGTGGACAGAGGCCGGCGCATAGCCGGTTGTCGCCATGAGTTGTGAGCCTGCGGGGGGCGGCGTCGCCGCCCGCTTGAGCTCACACGCGCTGCCGCTAGAGATGGTGCAGCGCTCGACGGGCTCCGGCGTCGGGGCCCGCGTGGGGGCCTCAAGCCGGAGGTTGCCAAGGATGTTGTTAACGGAGTCCAGGCTCCCAGCGGATGCCTGGTCCCAAGAGGTGGCGGGGATGAGCACGAGCTCTCCCGCCGGAGTGGCGACGAAGTCGAGGGTGCCGAAGCGGATCCAGCTCCTCGACGCGAATGCGCCGTCATGGGTGAAGGAAGCCATCAAGGAAGCTAATGGGAATCCGGAGATGACAAAGATAACGCGCGAAGCCCCTACCTGGCGCGCCAACTGTTGGTGTTTCGTATACCGGCAAGTACATTTGTAGTCAAGGGGTCACGCGTTCTCTCTCCTTGAATGGTTAGACTCAGAGAGCCCAAGATGTATACTGGTTCGGGTTGAGTGTCCCTACTTCCAGTTCGTATGGATCTGTATTGCTCTGGGTGCAGAGGACTGCATCGTATTACAAGCGAGGGCTAAGGTCTGGCCTTGAGTGCCTCGTGTGTGTAGGAGAAGTAAGAACAGTTCGCTAGTTGAAAAGCTCGTTTAAAAGCCCCCCTTCCCTGAGGGTCCTACCTCCCTTTATATAGCCGGAGGGGGCAGGTTACACGGGAATTTGGAAAAGAGAGGATGGGGTGTCCTACGCCTAGAAGTCTTGGTCTTCAGTCCTGGCGACTGACCAGTGCTGCTCGCCCCATGCTAGGTCGGTAGACACATCGAGCGGCACATTTTTGTGTTTCATCAGGAAGCGGCACACCTACCCTCTGCGCGTTTGTTAGAATCTTGGCCAGCTGGCGCTGACTCAGTGTTGCCTCGAGAGGCGCATCCTCCTTTGTCGTGTGATGGATGATGAGGCGGCGCTTGACTTGATGACCTCTCCGCCGCCTTGGGAAGGAGCCACCGCCCTCGCCACGGTCATTACGAGCCGTCGTGTCCATGGGGCGGTGGCCAACTTCGATGACGGTCGGTGTCCAGGCCTCGTGGAGATTGTCTTGGCTTGGTTTGACTTGCGGGTGCCGACTATGGCGTGATCGGATGCCCTTAAGTCGGTTTGGTCGGGGTTTGTGGGGCGCCCGACCTATGGCGGGGGTCGGATTGGTCAGAGTCGAGTGTCGCCGTGGCCGTGAGCCTTGACCTAAGTGGGCTTAGGCGACCATTAGTGGATTACGGGCACGGGGTACCCATGGTATGAGTATTCGTCACAGCTGCTTTCACGAAAAGGACCTTTCGATTTAGCGCGATCACGGTTCCTTCGTGAGAGGACCCCAGATAAATACAAAAAAAAACCATGATGATTTAAAAAAATCCGCCGAAAAAACACGAAATTGTTTAGGTGAAAAAAACAACGCACGCGGCGTATCACACACGAAAACTATCCTAGTATATACTATATCGCAGAAATTCGATCGAAGCTCAACCGCGTCAGGTCACGGGTTCCGCGAATTTTTCCTAAAAAGAGAACCCGCGGTTCCGCAAATTCGTCACCGACTCCTATCAACCCATTTTTTAAAAAAAATCAAGAAAACCAAAATTATAAAAAAAGGAACCGAGGTTTTGCAAATTCACCGGCGGCTCCTAGTAACCTATTTTTTTCTAAAAAAATGCGGAAACCGAAATTATGTTAAGGTTCTCCTGCAAATTTACCAATAACTCATTAGCTAGCACATTTTTTAAACAATCCACGAGAAAAACCAAAATTATATCCAGGTCCCGTATCTCTTTTCATAGGTAACCGTTGGACAATAACAACTACGCCCGACAAGACCAGAGGGGGACACGCGACGGGAACCATTCATAGCATGGCCCCACCACGTGGGGCTACAGAAACATGCCGTTAAAAGCGGTGGGGCCCACCGGAACCTTCGTCAAACAGGCATAGCTTACCTCCATAACTTCCCATCCACGCAACACCGCAACCTTCGTCAAACAGGCATAGATCTCTCTCCTATCAGGGAGCTCTCTCTCTCTCTCTCTCTGTGCGGGTAAGAATCAGACGGCGAAAAGAACGTATACTAACTTTCTATGTCTAATGACAATGGATTACGATGGATCTTATCTACGTACGGCGCGTGAGGCGTTTGATATACTACCTATACTAAGGTTCTGTTTGGAAGAAGCAGGATCACATTCAGGATCCCAAATAAACTTATAGGCTAAAATAAAGTGAATTAAGTTTATATTTTTAGTTTAAAATGTAAACAAGATGATCTACCTAAACACTCTTAATGTACTTGACTCCAAGCTCCACAAATTTACGAGCTAGAAATCTGCTCTCCACCAACTCCACTGATTTTGGTGGGCTGGAGTATCCCAAACACCCCCTAAATGTCGAAGGATTCACGGCACTGCATCGATGCCACGTCGTTTGAGCCGGGCATTCTCGGCGGCTGCTTTCGCTCAAAAAAGATTTTCGCGATTTGGTCTTTTTAGAAATTACGGATAGACCCTTCGCGATATTCTGTGAGAGGAAGATTTTTTCGCTAAAATCGCGTTCGGGTCCCTCGTGCGTCATTTTACGGAAAGAACCTCCCGTTAAATTCAAATCGCGAACAAGCCCTTTTCTAATTTTTCAGGATAGCGAACAGGTCCAAAAACGTAATATTCAGGTCCTTGCTCCTTACATCTAGGTCCTTTCTTCGTTTTTCCCTGGGAAAAAATGTTTTCGTCGCTAGAAATATGTGTTCAATTCTATCTCTAGACTTTTTCCCCCACCTCGATTTTCTATCTTGATCTCTAATATTTTTTAAACCATGTATTATTACTCGGCGAACGCGTAGAGTGTTAGCCTCGGCAAAAGAAGGTTGTTGTCTCTAATAGTTTTTCACCCTTTTCCTCTAGACTTTTTCCCATGCGGTTTTTCAAATTTCGGTCTCCAATATTTTCCAAATATTTCGTCAAAAGAGATATTTCTACAACTCCATCTCTCTATTTTTTTCTCTGTTTCGCTCATTAATTCGACGATTAAAAAAAAATAAAATGCCGTCGAAAAAAAATTTCCCTCTGAAAAACGACAACGCCGGCGGTTACGCCACCAGTCTAATATTCCTATTTAAAAAAGCGACACGCCACGGCGTGTTACGCCTGAAGTCTCTAATATTTTTTAAAACATGTATTATTACTCGGCAAACGTATAGAATATTAAACTCGACAAAAGAAGATTGTCATCTCTAATGATTTTTCACCCTTTTCTCTCTAAACTTTTTCCTCGCCGCGATTTTCCAGTTCGGTCTCCAATATTTTACAAATAATTCGGCGAAAGAGATATTTCTACAATTCTATCTTTCTATTTTTTCCTCATTTCGCTCATTACTTCGACGATTTAAAAAATTAAACACCGCCAAAAAAAAAGGAAATTTTCCTTCGAAAAACGACACGCGACAAATAAGGTTACGCCAAAAAATTTTGTACCCTTTGGTAGTTTAGCTCATTATTTCGACGATTTAAAAATAAAGCGCCACGAAAAAAGAATTTTTTTCTCTGGCAATGCATGGGCATGTACGCCATGAAAAATTTTTCTAGGATATAACAAAGGGTCTCGGACTCTCGGTGTTCGATTTTGATCAACCATCCCGAAAATAAAAAATTAAAGCAATGACGCACGGATCTACAAGATGAAGTGGGTGCTCCGCCAGCGTACATGCAATCGGAGAGAAATTCACAGTATTATACTAATAGTATACTTCATTCGGTTACAAATAGTTACCGTTTTAGAATATTGACACGGTCTCTAAAACACAGCTCTTGACACTAATTTTTATTATAATATATTTTTAAAACCCAATAAAATTATAATATTATGAAAGTACTTTTCAAGAAAAACCTACACTATGATTTTTATGTATCTAATTTAAATGTTTAAAAAGATACTTACAATCAAAGTTTTGAAAGATCCAAAATGAGGGAGAATGATGGACAGTAAAAATCAAATTTATCCACTAATTTATTAAGTATATTCTTTCTGCTGAACTATCAAATAAAGCATAGCTAATTAATATGATCCACTTAATAAAATAAATAAATCTAGCGTACCATAAAAAGACCTTAATAGAATGGAGGCCAAGATAACATGACCGATGGACCGATCGCCACGAGCGGGCACTGCGAGGGTGGCACGTCGAGCCACCGGTGTACTGCCGGTGTCGCTGTGCTTCCGCCATCTCCTGTGTACCTCCACATGCTCGTCAACGAATACTCTGGTACACATATGTACGCACGTATATGGAATCCGGCGTAGGGCGCGCTAGCAATTTTTGCCACATACGTACATGGGTGCGATGCATATCACTGTTGCTTATTAGTTCGAGTCGATAGTGATATAGATTTATCACTGCCGGTTGTTAGTTCGGACTGACAGTGATAGCCAAACAGGCATAACTACCTCCATAACTTCCCATCCACGCAACACTGTAACCTTCGTCAAACAGGCATAGATCTCTCTCCTATCAGGGAGCTCTCTCTCTCTCTCTCTCTCTGTGCGGGTAAGAATCAGACGGCGAAAACAACGTATACTAACTTTCTATGTCTAATGACAACGGATTAGGTCGACGGGCGGCGTATAATTGACGAGCGCGCATGATTGGGATCGGCCGCCGGGGGAGGTACTTCTACTACTTAAAAAAAATCTCTTTCTTATCGATCTTCGGCTAGAATCGATAGTGATAACATTTTTATTATCGATTCATAAGTTAAACCGACAATAACATTATTACTGTCGGTTCTTCACTGCCGATTCAATTCCGAACCGATAGTGATAATAAAAATAATAACTTTTGTATATAGAGTTGGATGGAGACAAAATTTATATGAAAATTATAGCTCTCGATGAGATCTACAACTTTGTAGTTGACAACTTTTCTTATTTGAAATCATTAAGATATCCAAATAATAGTTGAAACTTTCGGATATGACTGTGACTCCGTATGCAACGATTATAGTGGTCGAGCATGCAATGCCTGCGCCTGCGATCACTACTACAGAATAGGTCATCACTGTCGGCTCGTCCACGCCATTATTGCCGGTTATGGAAACCGACAGTGATTGGTCAGCAGTGATACTCGGGGTTATCACTGCCGGTTCATTATACAACCGGCAGTGATACTCGACTATCTCTGCCGGTTTACACTAGAACCTGGCAGTGATATTCGACTATCTCTGCCGGTTCACACTAGAATCCGCGCATGATATATATATATCTCCGCTTATACGAAGAACCGACAATCATATATGTATATCACTGCTTGGTTCTGGATGAACCAAGCAAGTGACAACCTAATTTCAAAAAATTTGTAGATGTACTTCATAGATTACTCTACCTATGTATAAAATTGTAGGTTCAAATTCAATACATATCAGGACTTACAAAAAAAGAGAAAATTCTGAACCTACAATTTTATACATAGGTAGAGCAATCTATGAAGTACATCTACAAATTTTTTCAGAGTTTTCGTGACTTTTATTAGTTGGTGTGCACGATATGTACACGGGAAGGCCTGTGTGCACACGATATGTTGCCTTCAAATATATAGTATATAAAGCGTCGTTAGATCATAATTAAAATATATTAAAACATCACAATATTTAGTTTTTACAATAGTCTGTTTACAAATGTAGTGTGAGTACATCTCATTCACTTTGGATTGAGGATGTCATCGTGGAACTCGCCGTTTGGATTGATGACCTGATCGTGAACGAATCCAGCGATCTGCTCTTGAATTGCTAAAACTTCTGTTAGCAATAACTTATTGGTTCTCATCTTGGAGCACTGTTATTGAAGAAAAGAGAAATTTAATTAATGATGATAGATGTTAAATGAAAAAAAAGTAGGCATGAATGTGTAATTATATACCATGGCTTCGTTATAGCCGACACTCTCCGTGACAATTGCATGTATATTTGTACATACGTAGTATGCACATAAATTATTTCCCTGGTCCTGTCTCATGCATGAAAAGTCTTTTATTATCTGGAAATTTTTCCTGTAGGGACGATGCCGACCTCCTTTCTTGCAATACTGTGTGTATACCCTGTGAATGATTTTAAATAGTAATTAACCTTAAATACAATAGAATAAAATATTACTAGAGCAATAACGCAACGATCGAGTTTACCTGTTCATCATGTCCCAAAAATTTTGATACAGATCAAGTTCTTTTCTCAGCGAGTCCAAGACAAAAATTTTGCTAGCATCTAACTCGATGACGAGGAGGACCCAGTAAAAACTAAACATATATGTTAACATAGCATATTTTTTAAAAACCCTCAAGAAAAATCAAAATTATATTCTAATCCTCGTATCTCTTTTCATAGGTAACGGATGGACAATAACAGCTACGCCCGACAAGACCAGAGGGGACACGCGACGGGCACCTTTCATAGCTCCATGGCGCCACCACGTGGGGCTATAGAAACACCCCCGTAAATGCGGTGGGGCCCACCGTAACCTTCCTCAAACAGGCATAGCTACCTCCGTAACTTCCCATCCACGCAACACCGTAACCTTCCTCAAACAGGCATAGATCTCTCTCCCATCAGGGAGCTCTCTCTCTCTCTCTCTCTCTCTCTCTCTCTCTCTCTGCGGGTAAGAATAAGAGAAAAATATCCTGTGCAATCAGACAGGTTGATGAAACCATAGTATAACCTAACTAAAAAAAGTTTCAAAAAATTTTGAAAAAAATCATGGATGTACATCTCAGCTTACCCCATCTACATATAAAATTTCCTGATCAAATTCGTCATGTGCTAAGAGTAATAAAAAAATGACAAAGTTGATCATGAGCGAGGATATGTCAGATGGGGTAAGCTGAGATGTACTTCCATGACATGACATTCAGAATTTTTGAAACTTTTTAGTTGGTTGCACCATGGTTTCACCAAGCTGCGATTGCACAGATATGTTCCCAAGAATCGACGGCGAAAACAACATATACTAACTTTCTATGTCTAATGACAATGGATCACGTCGACGGGCGGCGATGATTGACGAGCGCGCATAATTGGGATCGGCCGGGTAGGTACTTCTACTACTAAAAAATCTCTTTCTTCTGATCTTGGCTAGAACCGATAGTGATAACACTTTTCTTTGTCGATTTATAAGTTAAACCGACAATGATATTATTATTGTCGGTTCTTCACTTTACCGATTCAATTCGAATCGACGGTGATAATAAAAATCATAACTTTTATATATAGAGTTGGATGGAGACAAAATTTATATGAAAATTGTAGCTCTCGATGAGATCTACAACTTTGTAGTTGACAACTTTTCTTATTTGAAATCATTAAGATATCCAAATAATAGTTGAAACTTTGAGATATGACAGTTGACTCCGTATGCAACGATTATAGTGGTCGAGCATGCGATGCCTGCGCCTGCGATGGATCTTATCTACGCGCGGCGCGTGAGGCGTTTGATATAATACATTCCATTAAAGCTTGCAAGGTTCCGGCATGATGGGGCTATCCACATGTCACTTTGGCATTTTTGCAAAAAATCCTCTGTGTTTCATGAAATTACGGATAGGTCACTGCAAATTATGGATAGGTCCTCCGCGATTTTTTGTGAGAGAAAGATTTTCTTTTCTAAATCGCTGTAGGGTCGAGGATGCGCCTAGAGGGGGGGTGAATAGGCGTTTTACAAAATTCGATCGCTTGCTAAAATCAATCGCTCTAATCAACCCCTATGTCCAAACCTAATCAAATATATATGCGGAAGCGATAAAAAGGTTTTGACAATTAAAGCCTAAATCAACTAGGCTCACTAGTGCACTAACTAAATTATGTCTCTAAACTAGAATTGCTAAATTGATCAATCAATTAATACTAAGCAATTCTAATTACAATCAAGCAAATGAACAATATACAATAAATGTAAATACTTGAAAGTAAAAGAGACAACCGATATTTTTCCGTGGTGTTCGGAGACTTGCCGGTCTCCCCTAGTCCACGTTGAGGCAAGCCCACACTTGGACCGGCTCCCGCTCGAGCACCCGCCTCTTTCCACTAGTCGTGATTTTTCACGCTTGCGCGTAGGCTCAACCCGAACCTTCACAAACTTGCCGGGGCTTCTCACACCTCGAGAGCTCCCGCGCACGACGCCTACGCCGTCTAGGAGTCGGCAACCTCCAAGAGTAACAAGCCGCTCCTTCGCTTGAACCTCACCGGGCACAACGAATGCGCTCCTCGGTGATCACCAAGTGCAACACATGCACAAGGACCTCACTCAAGTGCAACACATGCACAAGAGCTTCTCAAACCACTCACTAATTGCAACACATGCAATTTGTGCTCACTATAAGCTCAAGAAGCAAATGGAGAAGGGCAACACATGCACACAACCCCACACACTCACAATAACTCCATTCCTTCAACAACACTCAAATGCCATTCCAAGGCTCCTTTTATAGCCTCCAAGCCAAAACTAGCCGTTGGGAGTCGAAATGGGCAGAACTCCAGAAAATCCGGTGCTACCGCCCTACTAGAATCGGTAGCACCGGCCTACGGGCCAACGGCTACAAAACTAGTCGTTACCAGGAAATCCGGTAGCACCGGCCAACTAGGGCGGTGCTACACGCCACGAGCTAACACCTTAGGCCATAAGCTTGTAGCACCGACCACATAAACCTCAAAAACACACCCCTCTGGAAATATCACACCGGCCAGAGGGGCGGTGCTACCGCTCACCGGTAGCACCGGGATACCACCACCGGTAGCACCGGTCTCACAGAGAAAACATGATTTTTCAATCCCAAAATCATTTCTCCAAAAAACCAAATGCTATTCTTTGAGCCATAGGATGATCAACACATGATCATATACTTATGCAAAACACATTTGCACCAACTTAGCTCATGCTCAAAGAATCTCTACCAAATTGCAAAAACACATTTCGTAATCAACTCAAGATCTATTCGCAAAACGTATTAAGCAAATCAAACTCGAGTTTATGAGATTAATCCCCCTAGCCATGTGAAGGTCAACACAAGACCCGGTCAACTTGCCAACACCCGTTGCAAGCCCCACTCACACGCCCTCGGGATTCCGGACTCATAAACCTCAGTTTATTCGCACAACGAACTTGCAAATAACACAATAAAACCATTTCATGCTTGAGCACTACTCTTTGCAACACATGCAAAAGTCTAGCTCCAAGCAACATCAATTCAAGGTGCATGAACTCTCTAATTGCAACACATGCAATTCTCTAGTCCCATGCAACACCAAAACCAAACATCGACTAAAACCAAATCACACGTATGAGCTCTTTACTCGCAACACATGCAAGCCTCTAGCTCCATACAAACACACAACAAAAATCATGCTTGAACTCTCTCCTTTTGCAACACATGCAAAACTTAGCTCCAAGCAACACCAAGGTTTTATAAAGATTTGTTTTGCGAACAAAGCATGAAGCTTCAACTAATGCAACACATGCAAAAGTGAACTTCACACAAAAGCCAACGCACTAGCTTATTACTTCTTGCAACACATGCAAATCAAAGCATTATCTAAAACCAAATGCAACCAAGCATAGGTTTAACCCATTCGCAACACATGCCAAATGGTTAACCCATATGCAAAAACCAAATCCAAATGGTTGAGCTTGAGTGAGCGCGAATGAGATCACCAACACATGATGAAGCTCAAGCAAAGGAACGACCCTCTTAATAGCACAGCGATAAAACCTTAGACTCAAAGACTACAAAAGTCCTTAGCCTATCTAATTATACCTTCGCAGTGTCATGCAAGCAATCCCCTTTGGGGTCTTTATGATCATCACTTTGATACTCCCGGGATCTCTACTCGACTCCTCTTGGGATCCACTCTTGGCGCCCATCAACTCATGATGCCGTCCTTGTCCGTTTTCATCATCTCATTCATCTTTGGACCTAACTCAAACACAACTCATGAAACTTATTAGTCCAAGATGCATGGTTGTCTCAATTATCTCTTGCACTCCATTCACATAATGGATGCCTTTAGATCAATTGAGCACAACCTAAATCAATTGAAATGATTGTAAATGTGTCTTAAGTATAATAATGCAACTCATGCTTTATTATACTTAAGAACTATTCATTTGTCCTCAATTAATCACGGAACACCATCAACACATGATGAAGTGTTCGTTAATAATTAATTAAGACAAATGAACTCAATTTAAATTATCATTTAAATTGATATGAGTATATATTAACTACACAAGTTTTCATATACTCATGTTGATGGAAAGTAATGATCCATTATATGTAAATTATATGGAAACGATCATTACTCTAAATCATCAACTATAGAATACACCCCACATGTACATGTGCATAGATATAATTGACTTGGACATAATATGCACATATCCAATTTGATCGTATTGGAGTATATCCTATATTACCATGAGTATACTTATAACTAGGCAATTCAAACATATACTCAAGATTTAGTTTCTTTGTCTTGATCCTTATATGTGTCAATAAGAATTAGATCAATACAAAGAGACTTTCAAGTTAAACTACAAACTCCCTCTAAATATGTGCATCCATGTAATATATGGATTGAGAAACATAATGCACATTTTGTGGTTAATATAACGGGGACATTCATACTTTAACTTGAATCCAAAGTATGTAATTAATACTATAATGAATATGCATACATACCTCGGGTTTTCCATTTTTCAATGCGATGAGACTAAACAAAGATATTCTAAACAAACAAATTAGTCTCGATATAAGATTGTCATTAATAACACTATCGCATTAGGGGATAAACTCAATATTGGATTTGTCATTAACACAAGATTAGATTTGTCATTAACACCAAAACCATAACTAATGAAGGTTGAACTTACAATCTCCCCTTTTTGGTCCTCGTGCGCGTTTCTGAAAAAACCTCCGTTAAATTCAAATCGCGAACAAGCCCTTTTCTAATTTTTCAGGATAGCGAAACGTGTCCAAAAGCGTAACATTGAGTCCTTCCTCTTACGTCTAGGTCCTTTCTCCGTTTTTTCGGAAAAATGTTTTCATCACCGAAAAATGTGTTCACTCTATCTCTAGACTTTTTCCTCCGTTCTTTCCGGAAAAATATTTCCGTGCTCCGTTTTCCTCGTTTTCCGGAAAAAAATGTTTTCGTGGTCCGTTTTTCCTCGTTTTCCAAAAAAATCATGGTCCGTTTTTCTCCGAAAAACAGATTTGTTTTTTTTCGTTCACTTGCACGACGACGCGCCGCTTAGTCCTTTCTCTATTTTTTCCGAAAAAAATGTTTTCGCGCTCCGTTTTTCCCGGAAAAAATGTTTTCGTGCTCCGTTTTTCCTCGCTTTTCCAAAAAAAAAATTCGTGGTCCGTTTTTTCTCTGAGAAAAACACAAATTTGTTTTTCGTTCACGCGCGCGGCAATTTTTTTTTCGTGATCCGTTTTTCTCCGAAAAAAACATAAATTTGTTTTCCGTTCACGCGCGCGGCGTGCGCCGCGCTTATTGTTCTAGTATATAACAAAGGGGTCTCGGACTCTCGGTGTTCTGATTTTGATCAACCATCCTGGAAAATAAAGAAATTAAAGCAATGACGTACGGATCTACAGTATGAAGTGGGTGCTCCGGCGCCCGCGTACGTGCAACTGGAGAGAAATTCACAGTATTATACTAATAGTATACTTCATTCGGTTACGAATAGTTGCCGTTTTAGAATATTGACACGGTCTCTAAAACACAGACTCGGACACTAACTTTTATTATAATATATTTTTAAAACCCAATAAAATTATAATATTGTGAAAGTACTTTTCAAGAAAAACCTACACTATGATTTTTATATATCTAATTTAAATGTTTAAAAAGATACTTACAGTCAAAGTTTTGAAAGATCCAAAATGAGGGAGAATGATGGACAGTAAAAATCAAATTTAACCACTAATTTATTAAGTATATTCTTTCTGCTGAACTATCAAATAAAGCATAACTAATTAATATGATCCACTTAATAAAATAAATAAATCTAGCGTACCATAAAAAGACCTTAATAGAATGGAGGCCAAGATATCATGCCCGATGGACCGATCGCCACGAGCGGGCACTGCGAGGGTGGCACGTCGATCCACCGGTGTACTGCCGGTGTCGCTGTGCTTTCGCCATCTCCTGTGTACCTCCACATGCTCGTCAACGAATACTCTGGTACACATATGTACGCACGTATATGGATTCCGGCGTAGGGCGCGCTAGCAATTTTTGCCACACGTACGTACATGGGTATGATGCATATCACTGTTGATTGTTAGTTCGAGTCGATAGTGATATAGATCTATCATTGCCGGTTGTTAGTTTGGACTAACAGTGATAATCAAACAGGCATAACTACCTCCATAACTTCCCATCCACGCAACACTGTAACCTTCGTCAAACAGGCATAGATCTCTCTTCTATCAGGGAGCTCTCTCTCTCTCTCTCTCTCTCTCTGCGGGTAAGAATCAGACGGCGAAAACAACGTATACTAACATTCTATGTCTAATGAGTAATGACAATGGATTAGGTCGACGGGCGGCGTATAATTGACGAGCGCGCATGATTGGGATCGGCCGCCGGGGGAGGTACTTCTACTACTAAAAAAAAAATCTCTTTCTTACCGATCTTCGGCTAGAACCAATAGTGATAACGTTTTTACTGTCGATTCATAAGTTAAACCGACAATGATATTATTACTGTCGATTCTTCACTGCCGATTCAATTCCGAACCGATAGTGATAATAAAAATCATAACTTTTGTATATAGAGTTGGATGGAGACAAAATTTATATGAAAATTATAGCTCTCGATAAGATCCACAACTTTGTAGTTGACAACTTTTCTTATTTGAAATCATTAAGATATCCAAATAATAGTTGAAACTTTCGGATATGACTGTGGCTCCGTATGTAACGATTATAGTGGCCGAGCATGCAATGCTTGCGCCTGCGATCATTACTACAGAATAGGTCATCACTGCCGGCTCGTCCACACCATTACTGCCAGTTATGGAAGCCGGCAGTGATTGGTCAGCAGTGATACTCGGGGTTATTACTGCCGTCTTAGGAACCGACAGTGATAATAGATATCACTGCCAGTTCATTATACAACCGGCAGTGATACTCGACTATCTCTGCCGTTTTACACTAGAACCCGGCAGTGATATTCGACTATCTCTGCCGGTTCACACTAGAATCCGGCAGTGATATATGTATATCTCTGCCGGCCTATACGAAGAACCGACAGCAATATATGTATATCACTTTGCCGATTCTCAGACGAACGGCGGTGACAATAGAATACGAAAAAATTTGTAGATGTACTTCATAGATTACTCTACCTATGTATAAAATTGTAGGTTAAAACCTACAATTTTATACATAGGTAGAGTAATCTATGAAGTACATCTACAAATTTTTTCGTAGTTTTGTGACTTTTATTAGTTGGTGTGCACGATGTGTACACGGAAGGCCTGTGTGCATACGATATGTTGCCTTCAAATATATAGTATATAAAGTGTCGTTAGATCATAATTAAAATATATTAAAGCATCACAATATTTAGTTTTTACAATAGTCTATTTACAAATGTAGTGTGAGTACATTTCGTTCACTTTGGATCGAGGATGTCATCGTGGAACTCGCCGTTTGGATTGATGATCTGATCGTGAACGAATCCAGCAATCTGCTCTTGAATTGCTAAAACTTCTGTTAGCAATAACTTATTGGTTCTCATCTTGGAGCGCTGTTATTGAATAAAAGAGAAATTTAATTAATGATGATAGATGTTAAATGAAAGAAAAGTAGGTATGAATGTGTAATTATATACCATGACTTCGTTATAGCCGACACTCTTCGTGACAATTGCATGTATATTTGTACATACGTAGTATGCACATAAATTATTTCCCTAGTCCTGTCTCATGCATGGAAAGTCTTTTATTATCTGAAAAATTTTCCTATAGGGACGATGCCGACCACCTTTCTTACAATACCGTGTGTATGCCCTGTGAATGATTTTAAATAGTAATTAACCTTAAATACAATAGAATAAAATATTACTAGAGCAATAACGCAACGATCGAGTTTACCTGTTAATCATGTCCCAAAAATTTTGATACAGATCAAGTTCTTTTCTCAGCGAGTTTAAGACAAAAATCCTGCTAGCATCTAACTCGACGACGAGAAAAACTCATTGAAAACTAGACATATATATTAACATAGCATATTTTTTAAAAACCCTCAAGAAAAATCAAAATTATATTCTAATCCTCGTATCTCTTTTCATAGGTAAACGATGGACAATAACAGCTACGCCCGACAAGACCAGAGGGGACACGCGACGGGCACCTTTCATAGCTGCCTGGCGCCACCACGTGGGGCTACAGAAACATCCCCGTAAATGCGGTGGGGCCCACCGTAACCTTCCTCAAACAGGCATAGATCTCTCTCCTATCAGGGAGGAAAACAACGTATACTAACTTTCTATGTCTAATGACAATGGATTACGTCGACGGGCGGCGTATAATTGACGAGCGCGCATGATTGGGATCGGCCGCCGGGGGAGGTACTTTTACTACTCCCTCCGTCCAGAATTGATCATCATATAAGCTTAAACTTAAAATCCAGGATTGATCAGCGCCTAAGCCTTGAGAGTAAATGCCCTGCATGCATGAACGCTTTACAATCTCTCCTCTCTGTTACTCCCACCAATCAAAGGAGGCAAGTAAATGCCTTGCACGCTGATCAATTCGCATGCGGACGGATTACTAAGGGGATTAATAGCGAGAGTAAATGGAATATGGGGGAGTTTAAGTACTCCTTGGTCTTGGTGACAAATGCTTAGGTGTTGATCAATTCTGGACGGAGCGAGTACTAAAAAAATCTCTTTCTTACCGATCTTTGGCTAGAACTGATAGTGATAACACTTTTACTATCAATTCATAAGTTAAACCGACAATGATATTATTACCGTCGGTTCTTCACTGCCGATTCAATTCCGAACCGACAGTGATAATAAAAATCATAACTTTTGTACATAGAGTTGGATGGAGACAAAATTTATATGAAAATTGTAGCTCTCGATGAGATCTACAACTTTGTAGTTGACAACTTTTCTTATTTGAAATCATTAAGATATCCAAATAATAGTTGAAACTTTCGGATATGACTGTGACTCCGTATGCAATGATTATAGTCGTCGAGCGTGCAATGCCTGCGCCTGCGATGGATCTTATCTACGCACGGCGCGTGAGGCGTTTGATATATATAACAAAGGGGTCTCGGACTCTCGGTGTTCTGATTTTGATCAACCATCCTGGAAAATAAAGAAATTAAAGCAATGACGCACGTGCAACTGGAGAGAAATTCACAGTATTATACTAATAGTATACTTTATTCGATTACAAATAGTTGCCGTTTTAGAATATTGTCACGGTCTCTAAAACATAGCTCTGGACACTAATTTTTATTATAATATATTTTTAAAACCCAATAAAATTATAATATTGTGAAAGTACTTTTCAAGAAAAACCTACACTATGATTATTATGTATCTAATTTAAATGTTTAAAAAGATACTTACAGTCAAAGTTTAGAAAGATCCAAAATGAGGGAGAATGATGGACAGTAAAATTAAATTTAACCACTAATTTATTAAGTATATTCTTTCTGCTGAACTATCAAATAAAGCATAGCTAATTAATATGATCCACTTAATAAGAAAAATAAATCTAGCGTCGTAAAAAGACCTTATTAGAATGGAGGCCAAGATGGCAACATATCCGGTGCAACCCCCCTCCGTGAAACCATCGTGCAACTGAACTAAAAAAAGTTTCAAAAAATTCTGAAAAAAATCATGGATGTACATCTCAACTTACCCCACCTACATATAAAATTTCATGATCAAATTCATCCTATACTAGCAGTTACAAAAAAAACAAACAGCAAAATGAATAGTGATGAACAGTAAAAATCACTGCTCATGCTAAATTTGTCTTTTGTAACTGCTAAATTTTGATCTTTTTATATGTGCTGGGTATAAGTTGAGATACATCCATGATTTTTTCAGAATTTTTGATTTTTTAGTTCAGTTGCACGGTGGTTTCACCGAGAGGTGATTGCCTGAGATATTTCGATCAAGATATCATGCCCGATGGATGATCGCCACGGCGGGCACTGCGAGGTAGCACGTCGATCCATCGGTGTACTGCCGGTGTCGCTGTGCTTTCGCCATCTTCTGTGTAACCTCCACATGCTCGTCAACGAATACTCTGGTACACGAATTTTTTTTAAATAATATTATTTTAATTCGAAATTGCGACATTAATACTCGCATTAAAAAATTGCAGAAATATTACCCGGTCGCCAAACCATTTGGCGATAATAGGGTAGTCGCCAAACGGCTTGGCGATAATCGTATAGTCGCCACACCAGTTGGCGACAACTCCCTAATCCCGCGTGTCGAACCGCTAATAGCCAGGTCAGGAAGTTGTCGCCACACCGTTCGACGACTACTCTATAGTCGCTAAACGGTTTGACGACCACCAATAGTCGCCGAACGGTGTGGCGACTACTGTATAGTCACTGTACATATTTTTATTTTTTTGGTAAATTTTGGTGTGGACTGTTTGTGCAATAATTGTTGTATTAAACCGGGAAGAACTAAAAAAAACTTCTTGTCATGTAATAAACGGGAAGAATTATTTTAGTTCGTTAGTGATACGTATCTCACTTGCGTATTTTCATAGCCCATGGGATGGTAGGACACGGTCTAAAAAATCTGGAATAAATGAAGGACGGCCTCGCAGGTCTTGAGCTACCACTTATGTATGGGCGAGATAGCCAGACGTTGCTCCGGCATTTTGTTGCGAAAATCGGAAAAGGCACTCACGGCTACGAAACCACGGAAACTCACTAGTAGTCGCCACACGCTCGGCGACTACTAGTAGTCGCCAAACGGCTTGGCTACTACTAAGTAGTCGCCGGCGGTGTGGCGACTACTCCTGACTTTAGCGACAACCGGTCATCACCGGTTGAAATGCGGATTACGGTATAGTCGCCAAACCGTTTGGCGACTACCTATTATCGCCAAACGGTTTGGCGACGACCCTATTATCGTCAAACGGTTTGGCGACCGGATATTATTTCTGCAATTTTTTAAATACGTGTATTAATGTCGCAATTTCGAATTAAAATAATATTATTTAAAAAAAAATTCTCTGGTACACATATGTACGCACGTATATGGATTCCGGCTAGGGCGCGCTAGCAATTTTTGCCACACGTACGTACATGGGTATGATGCATATCACTGTCGGTTGTTAGTTCGCACTACTACATAAATGGGCTTTAGTCCCGGTTGCCAAACCGGGACAGCCTATCCCGGACTAAAGGTCTGTGGTTTCGCATATCAAAAAATTATGACGAACTCAAGACTCAAACCTGGAACCTCCTGTATACCACCACAGGACACTACCAACCCACCCACCCACGTGTATTGAATAGACTAGGATATACATTCCTTTTAAAGTATGCTGGAACGAGCCTTTAGTACCGGTTCATAACACGAATCGGGACTAAAGGTACCTTTAGTCCGGGTTCGTAACACGAACCGGGACTACGAACCCGGACTAAAGCCTTACTTTTAGTCGGTTCGTATCTGAACCGACTAATGTGTGCCCGTGCGGTATCGCCAAGCACTCTTTTGTTCCGGTTCATGGCACGAACCGGGACTAATGTGAGCGAAAAATCACGCTTTTAGCCTAGTAGCCACGAACCGGGACTGTTGCTACTATTAGTCCTGGTTCGTGGCTAATCGGGACTGATGAATCGGTATAAAAGATCGTTTCTCTAGTAGTGTCGAGTCGGTAGTGATATAGATCTATCACTGCCGGTTGTTAGTTCGGGCTGACAGTGATAGTCCAATGTTACTGCCGGTTATACATCGAACCGTTAGTAATAGCTCTTATCACTGTTAGTCCTGAGCCGCCGAGTATCACTGCCAACTAATTACTGCTGGCTCCTATAACTGATAGTGATGGCGTTTTGGATCCGACAATAATGTACTATTTTATAGTAGTGGTAGTGTGAAAGCATTCAATGGCCGTAAATTTGTGTGTGTGAGATTTATAAATTTGCGTAGCCAGCTGGGGTCAGGGGCACAATAATGTTATTCATATTTCCCTATTCCATTATCTGATGACGAGCGGAAAGCTTGTGCTTACGAGAGCGTGTGATCGCGGCCGGAACTAAAGCTTGCGTACGAAACGAAATTTGGAATCGTCTTGTGGCCCCAAAAGGAATACATGCCTTTCAATTCCCGCTATGTGATGGTGGCCGGATAGCTTCTACGGGAAGCACTGTGCGTGTGAATGTTTTTTTTTTTAAAAAAAAATTTGAAAGAAAGCAGCACGAAAAATCCTACTATATATATTTATTAGGTTATTCCTAGTGCTAGTTTCATTTGAGTTTCAATATCATTAAATGCTATGCCACATAAACAAAAATAATGACATAGCAAGAAATTAACGATGAGAGAGATGAGGAGAGTTTCATTTAGATGAGAGGAGTTTCATCTAGGTGAAATCTGAGATACACGTTTACCTAGACAAAGATGATGTGGCAATCTTGAAAACAGTGCAATGAAACTGTGCACTGGGAATAGCCTTAGTAGGACGTCCGTTTGCAACAGGTTCTTAAGAATAATAACAAATTTAGTAGCAGCTACAGCTTGGTATTTCTTTTTCTTGCAAACAAAAATGCATTTGTGTCAGATGTAAAGGTAATATAAAAATATATGAGTTATTTTGTGGCAAAGAAAATACCATAACCAAAAAAAATGTAAACAAGCAATTCTGCAAAATGGTTTAATAACTCATGAAGCCCCTCTGGAGCAAAGCCGTCGTCTTCCTCTCTAGCTGTTACCAATGTATTTTACATGCCCTAATGGAGGTGGGGGCAGAAATATAACGGGGGTATTGAAATTTCAAAGATCAAATAATGTGTTGAGATTTTTTCTTTCAATTTTTTGAGCACATGGTGGATGCATATACTTAACACACATCATAGCTACTCCATCCAAGCATACATATGTGTACATGTTTCCTACACACGTTTGAAATTTATTAAGACACCCAATACCTTACATAGCATAATCACACACTTTTCTCACTAAACACGCACGCGCATGTGTATTCCTTAAACAAGTAGAACACAAATTTTGGAACATGAACCATAACCTCTGGCAACGTTAGAGGGAGACAGTACGGTGCAATTGGGCAAATCTCAGCCATTAGATTTGGGCAGAACACATCAGATTGAGTATTACACTTTCTTGAGGATTTGATTCATTGTGGCGACCCGTATAATTAATTCAGGATAACAACAATAAACTTGTCATTAATCTTGAGTTAATTACACTGGTCTGGATATATTAGCTAACAAAACATCGAGTGGGCCCAATGTTTTATCAATTAATATACCGGATTCAGAGTATTGTAGCAGAACATTAATTAGAGACTTAAAAGAAACTTATTACATTCCAACTACGCAGTACCAATTTACAGTTCTTCACTTGTCTTATTACAAAGTTTACAACAAAAGCTTAATATAACATTTATTCTACATTATATCTTGGAGAACAAAGGCCTCTGCTGTATGGGCCATTACTCCACTGTAGGGTCGAGGATGCGTCTAGAGGGGGGTGAATAGGCGATTTACAAAATTCGATCGCTCACTTATCAATTTGCTCTAATCAACCCCTATATCAAAACCTACACAATTATAATGCGGAAGCGATAAACTCGGTTTTGACAATTAAGGCCTAAATCAACTAGGCTCACTATGTGCACTATCTAAATTATGTCTCTACACAAGAATTGCTAAATTGATCAACTAAATAATACTAGCAATTCTAATTCAAGCAATTGATAAATGTTCAATAATGTAAAGTGCTTGAATATAAATGAGACAAGAGACAACCGATGTTTTTCCGTGGTGTTCGGAGACTTGCCGGTCTCCCCTAGTCCACGTTGAGGCAAGTCCACACTTGGACCGGCTCCCGCTCAAGCACCCGCCTCTTTCCACTAGTCGTGGTTTTTCACGCTTGCGCGTAGGCTCAACCAGAACCTTCACAAACTTGCCGGGGCTTCTCACACCTCGAGAGCTCCCGCGCACGACGCCTACGCCGTCTAGGAGTCGGCAACCTCCAAGAGTAATAAGCCGCTCCTTCGCTTGAACCACACCGGGCACAACAAATGCGCTCCTCGGTGATCACCAAGTGCAACACATGCACAAGGCCTCCCTCAAGTGCAACACATGCACAAGAGGCTCTCAAATCACTTCCTAATTGCAACACATGCAATTAGTCTTACTCTTAAGCTCAAGAAGCAAAGGGAGAAGAGCAACACATGCACACAACTCCCACACACAACAACAACACCAGCAACTCTTGCCCCAAGCCCCCCAAGGGGGTATTTATAGCCCCCCACAAGAAAACTAGCCGTTTGGGGGCAAAATGGGCGAAATCAGCCAAGCCCAGGTACTCACGCCCTCTAAGGGCCGGTAGTGCAAACCCATGACCTCAACGATTAAACAGCGGACATATTTCGTTACTCTCGCCCTCTGAGGGCACCGCTCCCACCGAGCGGTAGTGCCGGCCTCAGCCTCTTCAGAAAACATGCACACTGGAAAATAGCTACTGGTGGCAAACCTGCGGTAGTACCGCATTTGCGGTACTACCGCCCACACCCAGCGGTAGTGCCGGCCACACTGAGAAATCCTGATTTCAACTCTAAAAAACATTTCTCCAAAAACCGAAACCCATTCTTTGAGCCTCTAGATGATCAACACATGATCATACACACGCAAAAACACATTTGCACCAACTTAGCTCATGCTCAAAGAATTCAAACCAAATTGCGAAAACACATTTCACAACCAACTCAAGATCTATTTGCAAAACGTATTAAGCAAATCAAACTTGAGTTTATGAGATTAATCCCCCTAGCCATGTGAAGGTCAACACAAGACCCGGTCAACTTGCCAACACCGTTGCAAGCCCCACTCACATGCTCTCGAATTCGGACTCATAAACCTCGGTTTATTCGCTGTGAATTTGCAAATAACGCAATAAACACATTTCATGCTTGAGCACTACTCTTTGCAACACATGCAAAAGTCTAGCTCCAAGCAAGCATCAAATCAAGATGCATGAACTCTTCTAATTGCAACACATGCAATTCTCTAGTTCCACGCAACACCAAAACCAACTTCACACCAAAACCAAACATTCAACCAAATCACACGTATGAGCTCTTTACTCGCAACACATGCAAGCCTCTAGCTCCACACAAACACACAACATAAAATCATGCTTGAGCTCTCTCCTTTTGCAACACATGCAAAACTTAGCTCCAAGCAACAACACGGTTTTAGAAAGATGTTTTGCGAAACCAAAGCATGAAGCTTCAACTAATGCAACACATGCAAAAATGAACTTCACGCAAAAGCCAACGCACTAGCTTATCCTATTTGCAACACATGCAAATCAAAGCATTATGCGAAAACCAAATGCAACCAAGCATAAGTTTAACCCATTCGCAACACATGCCAAATGGTTAACCCTCATGCAAAAACCAAATCAAATAAGATTTGAGCTCGAGTGAACGCGGAATGAGATCACCAACACATGATGAAGCTCAAGCTAGGGAACGACCCCTCTTAATAGCATGGCGATAAAAACCTTAGACTCAAAGACTATAAAGTCCTTAGCCTATCTAATTATACCTTCATGCCACATCAAGCAATCCCTTTGGGGTCTTTATGATCATCACTTTGATACTCCACCGGGATCACTACTCGACTCCTCTTCGGGATCCACTCTTGACGCCCATCAACTCATGATGCCGTCCTTGTCCCGTTCTCATCATCTCATCCATCTTTGGACCTAACTCAATCACAACTCATAAAATAGTTAGTCCAAGATGCATGGTTGTCTCAATTATCTCTTGCACTCCATTAACACATAATGGATGCCTCTAGATCAATTTGAGCACAACCCTAAATCAATAGAAATGATTTAAGTGTCTTAAGTACAATAATGCAACTCATGCTTTATTATACTTAAGAACTATTTATTTGTCCTCAATTAATCACGGAACACCATCAACACATGATGAAGTGTTCGTTAATAATTAATTAAGACAAATGAACTCAATTTAGATTATCATTTAAATTGATATGAGTATATATTAACTACACAAGTTTTCATATACTCACGTTGATGGAAAGTAATGATCCATTATATGTAAATTGTATGGAAATGATCATTACTCTAGATCATCAACTATAGAATACACCCCACATGTATATGTGCATAAATATGATTGACTTGGAGATTATATGCACATATTCAAATTGATCGTGTTGGAGTATATCCTATATTACCATGAGTATAATTATAACTAGGCAATTCGAATATATACTCAAAGATTTAGCTTCTTTGTCTTGATCCTTATATGTGTATCAATAAAGAATCGATCAATACAAAGAGACTTTCAAGTTGAACTACAAACTCCCCCTAAGTATGTGCATCCATGTAATATATGGATTGGGAAACATGATGCACATTTTATGGTTAATATAATGGGGACTTCATACTTTAACTTGACTCCAAAGTATGCAACTAATACTATAATGAATATGCATACATACCTTGGGTTTTCCATTTTTCAATGCGATGAGACTAATCAAAGATATTCTAAACAAATATGTTAGTCTCGATATAAGATTAGTCATTAATAACAATATCGCATTAGGGAATAAACTTAATATAAGATTTGTCATTATCACAAGATTAGATTTGTCATTAACACCAAAACCACAACTAATGAAGGTTGAACTTACAATCTCCCCCTTTTTGGTGATTAATGACAAATCCAAGCTTAATGAGCACATTTGGATTAAAACTAACATATTGAGAGGATTTAAGCCATTTGAATACATATGCACATTTTAAACAATATACGCATTGACACTTTTTTTTGAAATGCATATGAGAATCAATTCTCCCCCTTAATCAATTAAGCTTCCTTTTTAAGCCAAATGATATTAAGCTTCCTAATTCTCCCCCTTTTGGCATTAAACACCAAAAATGGATAAACCATCTTAAAAGAATATTTTAATTAATTCTCCCCCTTTTGGCATACAAATTTTTTTTTTGGCATTTAATTATCTCTTTTTAAGCTCCTAATTCTCCCCCATAACCTCCAATCCAGATTTAACTTCCATAGCCTCCAATCCAGGAGATACGTATGAATTCATAATTTTAACCTTGCGCAGATTGTGTATCATTTTACACATAGTGAACCCGATCGTAGAAAGGAACCTAGAATGTTTATCACAATTCCGGTATTTAGATCTCCAACACTGGCTCCTTCCAATTGTACTCTATATCGATTTGATGGCACTAAGACATGGGATGGCCAGTTGCATCCCATCACAAATTTTGAGGTACTTATATACCCTGATCACCTACCAGTTGTGCTACAACAAGAATTAGTGGTACTAAGACATTGGGGCATCCAGTTGAAGGTCGTCACAAAATTTAGAGTTACTCAACTCATGGCTTTAAAATTTAGTGTCAAATAACCATTACCAGTTATTATCATGTCCCTCACCGGGCCTCTGGCGTATCCCAGCTTCACACCTCTTAGTTACCCAATGTGGAGATTAAATACCATCATAGGACAACATTTTCTAGTTGTATCAACACGGCTCATTGCCCAAGTGTAGTGGTGTTATTGTAATGACCCCTATTTTTACATGAAATACAAAAATGAGAATCTCATGTGCATACAGTACTAGTCCCATGATCAGTGGTTGGTATACACATTTATAACAATTGGAATTACAACCATGCATCATATTATTTAAGCGAAAACTAATTATACAATGTAATCTTACAACTCAGAGTATATAGCAGCAGAAAGATGCAAAGTGTTTGTAGTGTGTTCATCCAACTCTCAGACAACTGATAAGGCATAAATCCCCAGAAAGATCGCTTCGTTAATGTTCTCGTGTCCTGCGATGAAAAGTAATCTTTGGAGCCTTGCTATCTTTTCTACCTAAAACAACATAATAAGTAAGGTTGAGTACTTTTGTACTCAGCAATGGTATTTGCAAAATGCATAAATGCAGGCCATGTCAAATAGGCTTCTACGGTTAATTTTGCATAAAGCAAAGTTTATTTTGTAAATCAAGTTGCAATTTCTCAAACAGAATTTATATGAGCAAATTTATTTGATAAGAAATATGTAAAGCATAAATAATACTCACAGTCCTTCGTGAGTAACAAATCATCCAATTCCTGCCATAACATGACACAACACAGTTTTTGCCAACACGTGGCAAATCAAATAAAACCAAGCATTTAGAAAATAATAAAATATTTAACTTTGGGTTTTAACCAAAATACCAGTAACCTTTGGTGTCATATCCAACATTTTTAAATTCTCAAGAAGCAGGTTTGATTTGATCGTCTACATCGTTGCTAATCAAGCATGGCTAAGCATAGTTAATATGTAATCGCATATACCCAAGTTAACATCATGTATTATCTAGCCCTATTATATGGTTTTCAAGGTTCACATATCCATACTTATCAAGAAAGTTCTATGAGTTAACAGGTGTATCTACCAACACCACAAAATAGCGAATTTATAGAAAATAAGCGCATGCATGAAACAATTTTGATAAACAAAATGAAAATTAAGTACTGGGATCAATATGATCAAATAGGGTGCTTGCCTTGCTTATTTGTTGCTTATGACGAAGTCGTGGTTGCAGTTGACATAGTCGATGATGGAATCAGTGACGTCGGGTTTTACTCATCGTTCAACAGAAATATAGCAAATAACGAACTTTAATAAGGGCAAAAAAAGACAGACAAAAAATCAAGTAAAGCTTGCTATAAGGAATAGATGTAGATTCTTTTATAGATTATTTATTCTTATTTACAAATTCAAGAAGCTAAAATTATTTAGATTAATAAAAGTAAATATTAGTTAAAGTGTTATGTGTGAATAGTACTTAGCCTTAAGCATTTTTGTATAAAAAGTGATTTATATAAGTTAGGTCTACAGGATTAGGCTATTGGTTGCAATTACATGGTTACACGAGGATTCTAGTGACAAAAGCATTTTAACTAAAGGTTTTATAAACTCAATTATTCATATAATGTGTTTTTAGTGACCTTAACACTTAAGGTTACTACACTGACAGGATTCAGATGAAAAGCTAACAGAAATAAGAATATTTTTCTAGATTATATTAGTCCATACCCTAAAGGACATTTCTAGATTGTTCTTCATAAAATTTGCATTTAGACGAGATGTTTTACAAACTACCGAAAAGGCTTAAGTGGTCATAATAGGTTATGTATGAATAGAACTTAATTTTTGGTTGATTTTGCATAAAAATTAGTTTCGTGTAAGTTAGATCTATTGAGTTAGACTACTGGCCTCATTTTCATGATCTTTGAGAAGATAATTGATTTCTTATTTATTATTAAAACTCTTTTATTCATGTTACGGATTTTAGAAATCATAACACTTAAGATTATTTGCTATCAAGATTTATATGCAAAGCATGATAAAATGAGATTCTTTCTTCACAATAGGATATTATTCACTTTGGAGAGCATTTCTAAGCTAATTTTATAAATTTTAGTGTTAAGACGAAACATTTTATTTGCTGCTGAAATAGCATAAATGGTCATAAAGTTGACGTTGGAAGGAATCAGACTTCGTTTTAAGTTTGCGACTATACTATACATGATCATTTACTAATTTTTTTGGAATTAGTAGGGTATGACCCTAGAAGTGTTTTAATATTGGTTTTACATTATTTTGATTTTAACCACGATAGATTAGATATATTTATTGTTGTGATTTGCATTTCCTTTTATGAAAAAGAATGTAAACTAAGTCATATTTGAAATATTTTTACATAAATGGGTTTCTACTGATTCTAGGAGCTTATAAAAATATTTTATTATTTTATGAGTTATTAAATATATATTTTTATTAATGGCCATATTAGGTTTTATTGATATTTGCAATGCAAATAATTCAAACTTAGTTCAAAAATTAAATGTTCTTGCATATTTGAATTACTTATGGTCTCAGCATCATATAAAAATTTATTTTATTAATTTAAGGGTTACGGTGAACAACCTTTATATAAAGACCATTATAGGATTTTTATCAAATCTTTATTCAAATAATTCTTCTATGGTTCACAAGTTAAATATTTTTGTATATTCTAAATACACATGATTTTAGATGAATTTATAATTTTATTTTACTTAAATTGGATTAAAAATGTGACAGATATCAACCTTTGTAATTTAATTGGTCTGTATATTCTCAGGAAAAAGAGAATACGCTTTCTGATAATTGAAGATCTACTCAGAACTTGAACTGCTGCTGGCTTCACGCCACTGACAAGGTGTCCCCACGGCACAGTGAGCTGAAAACAAGGGAAGGTCTAGGGCTCGACGGCGGCACAACTCCAATGGGTTTTCTGCAAGGGCGAGGGCACAAGGAGTATGAGCACATCGAGGTGCACCCACTGGTGTGCTTTATTGCTAGTGAAGTTGGCTAGAACTCCTTGCCACTGTGAGCTTGGAGGCATCATTAATGGCGGCATGGCAGGAAGAAGAAAGAGATCAATTCAATTCAAATTGGTGGGAGATTGAGCATATAGGGTTTATGGGGAATCCATTTTGCCACTCACCTTGGTTGGAGGTCATCTGGAATGGGCTGCCACTGGTTGCCGTCCGTGAGGTAGAAGATGATCAAGGTGAGGTTGCTCTGAGCATGGAATGCTGAAGATGAGCTCGGTGGCGAGTTTGGGCAGTGCTAGAGATAATCCATACCGAACGAATTTGATTATTTCTTACCGAATCATTCAATCGAGCTCGGCCCTTGTTCTTCTCCCCTTTCTGTTATTCTAACAATTTCGGCAAAAATGGGTGAAAGCTAGGTGTTTGGTTATGGAAGAGAGGAGCTGGTGAAGTTGTATGAGCTGTTGCGAGCCTCTGATCTGGTTTTTATAGGCGGAGATGCAGTGTGGTGTGGTCAGCTTCCGTGAGCGCTCAGCAGCAAGGGGGGAGTAGCTTGGCTACCGTGGCAAAGCTCAAGAATAGGATATAACTATCGTGGCAGCAAAATTGATGAGATCAAAGACTGCCGCAACATTATTTTGGCAAAGGTGAGATCAATTGGCGCTATGCCATTGCATGCTAGGGTAGAGAAGAACTGATCGAGCGACGCGGCACAGATATGATGGAATGGCCGGGAAATGATGAAGCAAGGTATGGCCGTCATGTAGGCCTGGCAGGGGGGGTGCTAGGCTAGGAGGCTTGGAGTTGTGCCATTGCTCGGCGTGGCAGCTATACAGTGATGCCTGCATCGCTGAGAAAGACAGAAGTGAAGCAGCGAGGAAGAATAGAGGAGGAGAGAAAAATGAGGCTGACACATAAGGCCAGTCCCATTGGCAGGGAGAGCAAGGCTGGGATGGTGCAGACACTGCCAAGTGGGCCTCCAATACTGGTTCAGTGATTTGAAACGAAACCACCTCATCCAATCAGTACTCAGCAATGATGTTGGGCCTTTAAATGAGGGTCTTATCTTGTTGGGAATTTCTGATAATTTTTCTCCGTAATACTTGGATAATTATTATTACACTATAAAATTTTTGAGTTAAAATAATCTTTACAGAATTTATAAAAATTCTGACAATCCACTATGCTCAAATTTCTATTTTCTATTTTTAAATTTTTTGGAGATTTATAACTCATCAATAATTTATGAAACTTTTTATAAGAGTTCCTTGAGACCATATAATCCTTCAGTAAAATTTTAAAATTGAAATATTTTGTATTAAATTGATAAAATTCTGATATTCTGATTCTTGGATTTTAACTTTTCTATTTTTAAATTTTTAAATATAAAAACTTTGTTATTAATTTTTAATATTTTTATTGTTAATGTATTTATCCATATAGAAGATAATATAAAATTTTCACATTGAGATAATGTTGGAATAGTGTTATTTAATTCTGACAATAATACTGTTGTTAGTCATGAACCAATAACTGGCCTTTCATCTCATATTTAATTGCTTTGATATTACTTTTAAAATTCATAAATTAAAAGGATTTCTCCATTAGAGAAAAAAATAATAAAATCTAAAAAATTCAGAAAAAACATCAATAAATATAATTAAATTCTAAAATTCAATTTCTTACTTTATTTTAATTTTAGGATATTACAGTTATCCTTATATTATACCCTATGTAGAGGGTCCCTCCAGCAAATGCTCCCTCCTAGCACCCTCTACCCGCTATATATTTACCTTGCCTTGACTTCATCTATCAGGTGATCCAAAACAACAACCATAACCGTATCAGCGGTTTACCAACATCTAATAAACCGATTTAGGTTTTTTCTTAAAGCAACATTTTACCATATACCAATGATACCACATATATTCCAAATAAATTACATATATTAAACTAATTATGGTCGTGGATGCTTGCTTGGATTTTGATCAAAATATACGTCTTCACACGTGTGTAATTCTATGGTCTGCTGCTTAAATTTATTTTCTGAAATTACATAAATACCATATTTAGTGGCTAATAAGTTTTTACAGGGTTTAAGGTGCCCAACCTGCACTTCTCATTATTTTAAAATTTGTAAAATTTACTTTGTGATTTTTAGTACTTTATTTGATTTTATAACGTCACGCTTTATTTATTGGTTCAATCGACTGAAATTAACATTTTTCATCAATTTCAACTGATTTAACTGATTTAAATCTTGTATAGGTACAAATAATTTTTATTTAGCTGGTTTATCAAAATTTGAATTTTTCTTATTTTTCTCTTATTTTATTTTTCTGATAATTTATTAGCTGCAACCATTTTACATGATTATTAATGTAAGAATTACATTACGATTATCTCCTGCGGCTAGTTAGCCAATTTTTATGCATTTTAGAGATTTTCCAATTTTTTCCTATTTTTCTCTTTCTTTTTCTTCTTCTTCCTTTTCTTTTCTTTTCTCTCTTTTTCTCTCCTCTTTTTTTCCCTTCTCTGGCTCTCCTTCGCTTTTCTCCATTCCCCCTTTTTGCTCCTTGCTCTAGCTGCCGAATCGGCCGGCCCTCGTGGTGCTTGTGCCGGCGCGCCACCGGCTCTGGCCGCTCTCTGGCCTCCCCTCAGCCTGGCTGGGCTTCACCTACCCCAGCCTGGCTGCCTCCTCTGATCCTTACACCGCCTAGCCTGGCGCTGTTGGCCGGCTCATTGATCGGCCACCCAAGGCTCGTCCTCCATGCGCGCCTATCTCGGCCACTCGGCTGGCCATTTGTCTTGCAAGCCCGTGCCCAGTCTGGGCTCTGGCACTGCCCGATGGCCCGATTCCCGCGTTCTCTATTGCGGTTTGAGCTGGCTTCGGCCTGGTTGCACTTCTCCCGTCTGGTCTAAGATAGAAATAATCTTATAATAGAAAATTTTTAGTTTTTATTAAAAAAGTTTAGGATGAGAAGTCTGATTAGACTAAAGAAATAGAATCCTATTCCGTTAATTAGGATTGCACAAAGAAATTGAAGGCCGCGTGCAGTTGCGAGTGTTCCGTACTTCCGTGTGGCAAAAAAAAGCTACCTAGGAGATGTCGAAAAGATGTGTTCACCGTCTAAAGTCATATCCGTCGAAGTTGACTCCGGGGCGTTGAAGAGATGTGGTCACCATCCAAAGTCAAGTTCGTCGAAAATGAGTCCGGGATATTAAAGAGTTGTAGTCATCATTCTATATGTGTGTGCGCATAAGAGTTCTTGCAGGTGTATCCAAGCTCTCTTATGGGTAAGCTCTAATGCGAGTCTGCGTTGCCGTCAAGATGTGTTACCAGTGAAAAGACAAATTAGAGTTGAAGCAAAAGGTCGTAATCATCGGCAAGGTACGTCACCGGTGATATGGCCAGGAAGAAGAAGACAGAACTCCTTGGAGGGGCAGGTCTTTGGATGGCTTCTTCTGATTACATACACTAAATTCAATATAAATTGTTCATTCTTTTCGATCAGATTAGCTAGTATTTATTTATACTTTCTCTAGTAATAGATCATACCAATACTCTTAGCAAATTAATAATTAGTTCTAATTTCTATTACTCATCGTATATTATCAGTACATAGGACTGTAACATTTCTCGCCATTGGCTTGGCGTATGTCGGAGTGGTTGCTCTCTAACATCCAGCTTGGTGACCATTTGATAACAACGCTGGTCTTAGAGTTTGATGATTGTACGCCACGATGTCGCTATGTAGTTTATGGTCAGCAGGGCTATCAGGAAATAACTCTGTTCCTACAGGAACTAAAGGACATCCAATCACGATGTTCTATTCTGGCCCATGGGCTGTTTACGGCGATTTCAACCTAATCTATAGGGCTGAAGACAAATTAAAATGACAAAAATCTTAGCATGAGATCAGTGGGTCATTTCCGTAGATTCCGTGATGACGTGATACTCAAAGAGATGCATCTGAATTCTGAACGGTCGTCTTTTTACGTGAACCAACGAATGGGCACACCCAATGTTCGAGAGAATTGCTTGTTTGTTTATCCACTGGTCATCAAACCGTGTATCCAACGGATAATATATTTTCTTTATGTTTTTGCAAATTTAGTACTAAGTTCATAGAAATTTTGGTAGCATAATTTTAGTTACAAATGCTAGTATCTCTAAAAATTAAAATTTCAAAATTTACATTATAGTTCTTTTGGCAAACTGACGAAAAGATTTTAGTAGCAATTGTTTACGTTCAAAATTTATATTGAGAACTAACTTGGATTTTGAATTATCACATGTGCTAATTCTTTTCTGTCTAATTTCAATTATACTAGCCAGAATAACGCGCTACGCCGCGTCACGTACAACGATGCAACGTGAAAAATTTAAGAAATTTGGTCGTATTTTCAGTTTTCATATTTTTTTTAAATGGGTCGGTAGGACCCGTTGTCGAATCCATAGGCTGTTATAAACCTTCGACGAATCTATGTTTTTTTGATAAAACCGCAGTTAGGACCTGTCGACGAATCTATGGGCTACTATAAACTTTCGACGAATATGTGTTTTTTTTAAAAAAACCGTGGCTATTTTTTGACGCATTTCGGGAAATTTGGTCGTATTTTCGATTTTCATATTTGTTTTAAAAAAATGAGTTGTTAGGACCTGTCGGCGAATCTATGGGCTACTATAAACCTTCGATGAATTTGTAATTTTTTTTGAGAAAACCGCGGTTATGACTTGTTGACGAATCTTTGGGTTGCTATAAATTTTCGACGAATCTGTGTTTTTTTAATCGTACAGGGACCTAAAGTAATTTTTTTCTAGAGTCCGTCCCGCTAAAAACCATGAAGAGGACCTAAATGTAAGCCGCGGAGGGACCTAAACGTAATTTTGATTTTTTGGGTCTATTTTATTAAAAAAACTGGCGAAAGGACCTAAACACGATTTCTAATTTTTCGGAGGGTCTAATCACGAGCACGGACAGCTGGCACGGCGCAATGGCCGACAATCCCACATGCTATAATATATAGTATACATTGCAAGTTTTGTGTTTATGTTTGAGTACAAAATAGTCATTTGTTTATATGGTCAAGATTTTTTTTCTTTTTTGATTAATATGGGAATTCCTAGATTTTTTATTTCCTAATTAATATGGGAACTTCTAGTTTTTCCTTTTTCTGCGATTAATAGGGTAATTTCTAGCTTTTCATTCCGTAGAATTAACTCGGGGGGCTTCTAGAAAAGCCTTCAATCACCATAGATATAGGAGGAAGTATATGGTGAAAGTAGGTATATGGTAAAATCATGAAAGTAATCAAACAGGAGCATTGGATCAAATTTGAATGGTTCAGATCTAGGTGGAATCCCACCTCCTCACTTAAACACGTTTGACACATAACCCCCTAGAAAAATTACAAAATTCCACACTTTAAGTGGAGGAGGTGGGATTTCACCTAGATATGAACCATTCAAGTTTGATCCAATGCCCCTGTTTGATTACTTTCATGATTTCACCATATGTCCACTTTCACCATATACTTTCTCTAGATATAGGGGCTGTTTAAAGGGCTATGTTTCATCTTTGAGCCAAAAACTCCCCCAAATAGCAGGGCTATAAAGCAATTCTGAAGTTAAGCCACATTAGAAACACCTCTAAAAGCAGCGGCCGCTGGGGAGGAGTTTTTCAGCTGTGGACTTGGCTTCGCTTGACTGCCTCCCATCTCACTCACTCCGCCTCCCCGACCTCTGTCGCCCTACTTCGCCATCTCCACGTCACCTTTCCACTCATCCACCGCTGTGCTTTGCTAGATTACTTCCTCCTCGCTCGATTGCCCCCAAAAACTATAGTTGTAGCAACTAGTTTGCCAAACGACATAACAAGAAAATCCATAGCCGTCAGCTACAACTGCTTTACAGAATAAAAAGCAGCTTTCAGCCCTGTCGTAGCCCTCCAAACAAACCTATAGATAGGTGGATAGGTAGAAAGATTGATTAAATGGCAGGTTCCATACCCTAACTACTTTTACCAGGCACACCCAACCATCTGTTCCGATTGCTGCCCTCTCTAGCTCAAAACCCGATGCTTCCTTCCACGCAAAATGCTGGTTCCGGTTCGAGGTCTTTTGGCCAACTGCAGAGCTACCGCGAGGTGATCCGACAGGCGTGGTCATGCCCTCTGAGAGGGGCAGATTCCATTTGTAAGCTTGAGTGGTTGCTATGGAACACAGCCAATGCGCTCCAAACCTAGAGCTAAAGATTCATAGGCAATGTCAAAATACAACTATGTTTTGCAAAGGGATTATTATTTCGGCTAGAGCCTAGAGGTCGCATAGAAGTCACTACTGCAGAAAGGCATATATTAGACGATTCTTTACAAACGGATTTCAAAATCCATTTGTGATAAGAGGTCATCACTGGCGGTTTTTTTTTACAAAAACAGTCAGTGATGAATAAAACTGTATGTGATGAGGAGAATATCATAGATGGTTTTAGCCAAAAATTGCATGTGATGACCATTTTAGGAAATAAGTACAGAGAGCCCTGACCACTTGGGAGTTATTTTTGAGGTGGCTGCGATTGAGAAATGATCTAGGGGAAAGATACCCTAGATTTGGTGGTGTGATTGTAGATCCTTCAGTTCTTGGTCATCTATGGTTAGTAATTGGTTCAAATCCTAACTTGGTAAAGAGGGAAATGAATATGGTTTCTAGATCTAGCTTGATGTAGATCCATTTATTCTCTGTGATGTAAAGTAGTAATTAGTTGTAATTGCATTATACTCAATATGTAGATAGTTACTTAGGAATGTGATTTAGGCTAATAATTGGTTGTAATTGCATTATATTCAAGGTATATACATTTAGCTTGGTAAAGAGGGAAATGAAGATGGTTTCTAGATCTACCTTGTATAGATCCATTTGTTCTCTGTGATGTAAAGTAGTAATTGGTTGTAATTGCATTATACTCAATATGTAGATAGTTACTTAAAGGAAGGTAATTTAGGCTAATAATTGGTTGTAATTGCATTATATTCAAGGTATATACATCTAACTTGGTAAAGACGGAAATGAGGCCCTATTTGTTTATACTTATGTTTTTGGCTTATAGCTTGAAGCCGGCTTTTTGGCTTAAACAGCTTAAAAGCTAATAGATTTTTTACATGATAGAGGTGTTTAATTTTATCTAACTTTAGTGTTATCAATCTAAAATCAACCATCAATAAGCCAAAAAAGCTTCTCTCCAATGGCATTTAGCTTTTAGTTATATGGAGGCTTATGGCTTTTGAAAAGCCCAGATAAAAAGCTAATCGTTTATTTAAGTTTTAGCTTTTTGGCTTTTAAACCAGTGAAAAAGCTCAAACAAACAGGGCTTGAAGATAGTTTCTAGATCTAGCTCGTGTAGATTTATTTGTTCTCTATGATGTAAAATAGTAATTAGTTGTAATTGCAATATACTCAATATGTAGATAGTTACTTAAAGGAAGTTGATTTAGGCTAATAATTGGTTGTAATTGTATTATATTCAAGGTACATGGAAAAAGTATTGCTGGCTCAATGGGACAAAAAATTCATACTTCTACCCCATGACCCGGGGTAAGTGCTTCGTCTAGTTTCTATACTAGTTGATTTATACTATGTAATGTAGCTCGAAGTTAGATTCAATGACCATGGCGACATACCTATGTAGGTTTCACTGGGTTTTACTCGTAATTGTATCAAGGCAGAACCGGATAATTTACCTTTATTCCAAAAAGGGTGGCACTCATGACTTGGTGCCTATCAGAGATTTACTCGATGGGTCATATGGTGTCTACAAAGCAAGCTGAAGCATATTTATAAGTTTTCGATATCCGCTAATACACAATAATCCTTCACACTCCATAATAATACCCTTGAACTAATTACCCTATTATATTTTGACAGTGCCACCAGCAACCAAAGGGCACTAACCTATGTGGATTCTACATTTGCCATAATATACAACTTCTCATTGGTTTAAAGAAGACCAATGTCATAGAGATTTATCAATCTTGCAACAATTCTTTCCACTTATTAATTTAGATACACGCAAAATTTACTTTTCCTATCGACAAGATTGGCAATGCACTAAATCTGCGTTGGAACAGGCTGACCTGCTAGGTATTCGAGGACAACTGTGTGCCTTTTTTATGTGTGAGGTTATAAATCCAAAAGGTGAATGCCACTCAAGCATCACCTGATATCAGAGTTGTAAATTTGTTAGTTACCATTTCGATTAATTTGTGAATCTTGTACTGTGAATTTGTGAGTTGTAGTTCTAAATTCAATTGGTTATTATATATGTGACTTAATTTCTGAAATAGATGCACTGTATGTTGTAATTTGCGATCGGAGTTGATTTCTAAAATAGATGCGCTGTATATTGTAATATGTGATCCGAGTTCATTTCTAGAATGTATGTCATAATATACTAGTGATGCTTTGTAATGCTTTTGTTTTAGAGGGTATGACTAGCATTTCCTGAGACTAGCCAATTAATAAAAATAGTAAATCTTAAAAAATAAGCATCACAAACGGTTCTTGTTTGGAAACATCTGTGATGAGGGTTATATCACATACAGTTCCAAACAAAAAACGTCTGTGATGTATCCCACATCACAGACGGTTAAAAAAACGGTCTATGCTGAAAGCTACATCACAGACGGTTTCAACCAAGAACCGTCTGTAATTTATACCTCATCACAGACGGTTCCAAGCAAAAACCATATGTGATAATGTATTTATCACAGACGGTTGCAGCCAAGGACAGTCTATGATTTATCCCTCATCACAAATGGTTCCTAAAAAACCATTTGTGATGAGAGATGCATCACATACGTCTCTTGGTTGGAACCATCTGTGAAGACTATTTTCACAAACAGTTCACAAATCATCTGTGATCACTGAAGTCATCACTAACAATTGCTCATAGACGGTTCATAAAACCGTCTGTGATGACCCTCACAAACCATCTATAATGTGTTCTTGTGCAGTAGTGAGTGTAGAATCCTCTCGACTCATGAGTTGGATCTGTGAGAAGATCTCAAGCTCAGATCTGGGGGTGGTTTCATCGTCCACCTAGGCACAATGTGCTGCCTACCGCCAGATGGAGTTGTTAGAATCAATGTGTATGGATCCTTCCTGGCAACCGAAGGCAATGGTGGATGGGGTTTTATTGCTAGATATGGATGTAGAGAGATTGAGGCAGTGGGGGTGGGTAATATCAACTCTATTATAAGCGGAGGAATTGGAGAGCGTTTAGCCTGCCCACGTGTCAAGCCACGCCCATTTGCAAAAAACCCCTCCGTTTCTTCAAATTACGGATAGGTCCTTATAGATTACGAATGGGTCCTTTACGATTTTTTGTGAGGGGAAGATACTTTTTCCCGAATCGTGTTTGGGTCCCTCGCGCGCTGTTTTACGGACAAAATCTCCCGTTAAATTCAAATCGCAAACAAGCCCTTTTCTAATTTTTCAAGATAGTAGACAGGTCCAAAAACGTAACAAATAGGCCCTTGCTCCTTACGTCTAGGTCCTTTCTCCGTTTTCCCCGGAAAAAATATTTTCGTCACCAGAAATATATGTGTAACTCTATCTCTAGACTTTTTTCTCAGCTCGGTTTTCCATCTCGATCTCTGATATTTTTTAAAGCATGTATTATTACTCGGTGAACGCGTAGAGTGTTACGCTCGACAAAAGAAGGTTGTCATCTCTAATAATTTTTTGCCCTTTTTCCTCGAAAGAAGGTTGTCGTCTCTAATAATTTTTCGCCATTTTTCCTCTGGGCTATTTTCCCACCTCGGTTTTTTAGCTCGGTTTTTCCCAAGAAAACACCGAAAGACCCTCCAAAAAAATAGAAAATACATCTCGGTCTGTTTTTACACAAAAAATGGGAAATCGTTTCTCACTCGCGCGTGCGTGTAAGTTCAACCTTCATTAGTTATGATTTTGGTGTTAATGACAAATCTAATATTGAGATTATCCCTTAATGTGATTTTATTATTAATGACAAATCTTATATCGAGACTAACTTGTTTATTTAGAATATCTTTGATTAGTCTCATCACATTGAAAAATGGAAAACTCAATGTATGTATGCATATTCTTTCTAGTATTAATTGCATACTTTGGATTAAAGTTAAAATATGAATCTCCCCATTATATTAACCACAAAATGTGCATCATGTTTCCCAATCCATATATTACATGGATGCACATACTTAGGGGGAGTTTGTAGTTTAACTTGAAAGTCTCTTTGTATTGATCTAATTCTTATTGACACATATAAGGATCAAGGCAAAGGAACTAAATCCTTGAGTATATATTTGAATTGCCTAGTCATAGTATACTCATGGTAATATAGGATATACTCCAATGTGATTAAATTGAATATGTGTATATTATATCCAAGTCAATCATATTTATGCACATATACATGTGGGGTTTATTCTATAGTTGATGACTTAGAGTAACGATCAATTCCATATAGCCTACACATAATGGATCATTACTTTTCATCAACATGAGTATATGAAAACTTGTGTAGTTAATATATACTCATATCAATTTAAATGATAATTTAAATTGAGGTCATTTGTCCTATTAATCATTAAAGAACATTTCATCATGTGTTGATGGTGTTCCGTGATTAATTAAGGACAAATGAATAGTTCTTAAGTGTCGACGATCGGGATTGTCAACCGCAATAAATGAGATGGGGGTTAGTGTGATACGGGACCCGAACTGCGCTTCGCTCAAACGGAGGAATGGAGTGGACGTGTCGTGGTCGGAGCAAGACGTCAACGAGCGTGAGACAGAAGTTTATACTGGTTCGAGCCCCTGTGAAGGTAATAGCTCTACTCCAGTCGCCTTGCGGCGGTGATTCTTGCTATATCGGTGTACAGGGACGTGTTTACAGCTCAAGTCAACAATGGTGATTTCTAGCTCGAGCTATGGTGTGTACTGTTGTTGTCCTCCTTCTACGTTGTGCATCTCCAGCTTTTATACCTCCCCCTCTGCGTAACCGTCGGGAGAAATCTTCGGATCGTGACCTTCATGCGCATTGAGAGCCGTTTGTAACCGTTCCGGGCTTGCCGCGCACTCCTGCACTACTCCACGACGCCACGTCTCGGTAACTGCCCAGTAAATGCACGTGCCGAGATCCAAGGAAATAGCGACCCGAGCAAAGGCTAGCCCGCACCCGAGGTCGTGCGTACTCGAGGGCATAGGATGCCCAACCGAGCAAGGGCGTGACCGGGGGGGCCCCCGAGCTAGAGGCGCGTTATTTGTCTTGTTGGCCGGCCAAAGGTTGTCCAGCCCAAGCAGCTAGCCCCCCCGAGGCTCAAGGTCGTAGAGGTGCACCCGGGACGACCTCGAGCCTCATCCAGAAATCGTCGGGGACAAACCTTCGTAGGTCTTGAAATCTTGGTCAAGGTCGGGCGGAGACCGCAAAGTAGATTCTCAGCCCCGACACCTGGCGACCTTTGAATTCTTCGTTGGGGGTACGGATGCGAACGGGCGGCGGACACCTGTGGCGCCTCGAGTCCGTAGCCCAAACCTTAACTGCGCCCGTCCAATCACGGCAGGCACGCCTTTTGAGACGCTGCAGGGCAGTATTAGCGTAGTCGCAGCGCAGAAAATCGCTGAGCCCACAGCAACTGTTGAGAAAGGAACCCCTGATCTCTGCGCCCTTCGTCTCCAAAGCTTTGCGCCCAAGCAAAGCTTCTCCTCCTCCTCGACCAAGCACCTTTGCCTTTGTCATGGCCAAGCTTGGAAGGAGCACCTTGTCGTCCGTGAGGATGAAAGAGCTCGAGACCCTGGGGATAGTGGACCCGGTGACATGGCGGTTGCTGGGTGGCGAGACCGAACCACGCCCGAGGGACGATGAGATCGTCTGCACCAAGCACTCTGGCGCTCCTTGGCTGCGGACCCGGAGAGCGGGTCGTGGCGGGCGTCCTCTCCAAATTGTGAAATAGAGCTCATCAACTTTGTAATGAATTCCATCCTCACGCTCGCCATCTTTTCCCATCTATGCGAGGGATTCCTGGGAATCCTTCCCACCCCCTCGCTGTTCTTTCGCTACTTCTCCCTCTTTCGCTCCGGGAAGGACCCCGTGGTCGGATGCCTTTACTTCCGACTTCGGGCCGGGCTCAAGTGGTCCTTCCCCAAGTGCGCCGCTCGGGATTCTCTTGGTCCCTAGTCCGAGCGGTGGTTCTACCTGAAGAAAGGGGAGCATGGGGCTCTGACGTACGAGGGGACCCCGTCACTAAGAAGAAGGAGACCCCTGAGCCTGAAGATCTCGAGGTCGATGAGGAGGCCATCGCTGCCATACATATCTGTGCCACGCGCGGCCTCACCGGGCAAGCGATCGCCGTCGACTTCCTGCGGAACCGGGTGTCCCCTCTGCGGAGGAGGGAACACCCGTTCTTTGAGATCACGGGGCGTGACGACTCCACACGCGAGGGCCCGACAGGTAAGTCCTTCGGCCTCAAAACTCTTGCTCGAACCCATCCTACAGCCTCTCCTGACGGCCCATGTTCTTGCAGCACCGAAGGAGTCCTGGGTTTCTGCCAGGATGTTTGAAATGTTCGGGAAGCTGGCGCATGGATACACCCTCGATGATCCGGTCCCGAAGAATGTACTTCGCCGGAAGGCCGAGGTAAGTCGTCCCGACCTCGCCCTTGATTCGGACTTTCGCGGAGGCCCTCGACCCACGCATAAGTTTTCGGACCACCGAGGCTGTTTGATCTGACCGGGATCTTGCTCCATGCTTGGCAAGAGCAAAACAGAAGGGGAAGAGACCTCCCCAGCAAGGCAAGTCGTCAGGAGGCAAAGAAGCCTCACGTCGAGTGGGGCGACCGTGCCATGGTAAGGATCGACGCTCGAGCCCCCGAGCTTGTGCTCGTGCTCCTCTTATCGCTTGACATGTCTTCCCCTTTTGCAGCAGCTGAGCGCCGCAGCCGCCGCCAGGCCTTCTAGCCCCCAGCCGGCTCAAGGCGTCCAAACTCGAACCCCCAGAGCAGCCGCGGCAGAAGGCGCGGACCAGCGGTTCCAAGGCCCAGTCGGGAACGCGGAGCGGGCGCCCTTGAGCTCGGGCAAGAAGATCCACGCCCGGCCCACCGGCAGAGGCCGGCGACCAGGTAAGCCTTTGGGTTTCTGGACTCGCTCTGCCCATCCTCACGTTTTTCCGACTTAGCCTATCCTTGCTCGCAGGCCTTGAGCGCCCGAGCTCGAAACTTGCCCAATTTGACAATGGATGTTGTTCAGGACGAGTCCGAGTCCGAGGAGGAGGAGGATGCTTACATGCTGGCCCCGCGCCGACCCTCAGGTCAAAGGCGCATGTCTACTTGGGCCACGAGCTGGGCCCTTGCCGGCTCGTACGACCAGGGGCTCGACGACCCGGTCGATGAAGGTCTTCAGCCCGCGATCAGCGAGGATTACAGCTCTGGCGAAGCTGACACCGTCGCTGCCGTCGATCCCTCCGGAGTTGGCGCGGAGGAAGGCATCCAGGGCGCCTTGGTCGCGGCAGCGGATCCGCCCCAGGATCCCCCGACCTCGACCGTCCTGGACACCACGATCATGGCAGCACCGGCCACCGAAGATAGCCGCGCCGTGGGAGCACCTCAAGCCGGTCAGCCCGAGGCCGCGTCCGGTGCCGAGGCTGCAGCGCCCTTGTTGCCCGTGCGGACGGTATTTGTGGAAGACATGTGATGGACCGGTGGTACTCCCCGGGCCGGAGATGGGCGGAGCCCGACCACGGAGGTTGGGCTCGATGTTGTTGATAACAACTCTGTCGGAAGCGGACGGGGCCCCAACCGTAGAGGTCGAGCCTGAAGATGCCGCTGCGCCACCCCCAGCCGGAGAGTCGGACCCACCAACCGAGGCGGTAGGATTCCAAGCCGCCGCCAGCACGTGGACTGAAGGCCTTGGCCACGACGCACCGGTGGAGGTCGAGGTCGACCCCAGCCCTGGAGCGCTGGGCGAAGAGGTCGAGATCGACCGCGCTTGAATCGGCAAGGACGAAAGAGTTTACCCGTGCACGCGTCGAGAACCGTCTCCGCGAGGTAAGGGATCCCCTCGCATGCCCTGCAACATGCCAAGTCGAGTTTTCTCGCAAACTTCTCACCTGGGCCACTTTTCTTGTCTTCTAAGGTGATCGGCAGCGTCACCCGAGGGCTACAAGGTCTCCACGAGCATGCCGACGTGCTCAAGGGAATCTTGGACGTGGTGGAAACGCGGGAGGCCGAGCGCGCCAAGCTCTGCACGACCATCGAGGTCGACGAGCGAGCTCGGCGCAGTGAACAAGGAGCTCAACGACCTTCACCGAGACGATGGTGGCGCGGTGGCCTGTGCGCCAAGCTCGAGCAAACCAGGTCTTCCGAGCGCGATCACGGCTTCAAAGCCATTGAGCAAGAACAGGCTGGGACGACCAAGGCGCTCGAGGCGCTTGAGACCGAGCGCGCCAAGGTAGAGTCACTTGAGAAGGCCGCCGCAGAGCGAGCCACCGCCTCGACCCAAGCGCTCGCCGATGAGCGCACCAAGGTTGAGGCATTGGAGAAGGCTTCTACCGTGCAAACGTCATCCTCGCCAGCGTCCCCAGCCGGAAGCCAAGATCGCGGAGTTGGAGGAGAAGCTTGGGCGTGCCCGAGGGTGGTGGCATGCGCCTCGCTCAACTCAAGGCAGCGTCGCCGAGCCGTGGACACCGCCAATGAGCTCTCAACCTTGCGGGCTAAGGTAGCGAGCTCGAGCAAGAAAGCTCACCGCGAGATGGCGGACTGTAATTTTACCCTCCTACCGTCCTGTAAAAACGCTATGAAATTTTATGATAGAACTACGTTACTTTTGGGTGCCAAAGGTCCTGTCCCGCTTTGAAGTTCGTAGTCGAGGATGTTTGGAATTCGCCTTTCTTGCTTTTGCTCGTGCCTGTGGAGGTCGCTTTTGGTAGTATGCCTGCCACCGGCCCGTTGGGTCAAGGCGAAACAACGCCGACCTTGGGCACAAGACTTAGACGCGAGCAAGCGACCGTGACTGCGTAGTTGAGAAAAAAGGGTCCACGGAGAAAAAAAACATAATGAGCGAACTTTAAGCGAGTTAGTCACATCCGACTAACGTTCGAACCCGGCCGTGACCACGAAGCGCTTAATGATCAAAGCTGCGGGGCTTTTAGATCGAGCCCCCAGGCGCGGTGGTGGTGGATTGCGAAGAGATAAACTTACATTTAGCTCGACCACCGGGGGTGAACATAGAGCTCGCGACGCTCAGACCAAAGGCGAGTGCACTGTGTAAGAAGGTCGTGGTCGAGAAGAGGTTACGGACAATGATAACTTTGCAATCACAGGCGAAGAAAAGACAAGAATGGTGAGAATCAAAGAACAGCTTTATTGAAATTTAAAGGTATAGAGATTACACATAAAACTTCCGAAGCTGATCTATATTCCACGAGCTAGAGAGCTCTCTGCCATCGGGCATCGCTAGCCGGTAAGCCCCCGTGCGATTTGTTGAAACGACTCTATAGGGGCCCTCCCACCGTGGGGATAACTTGTTGGTGTTGGACGAGCTCTGGATTCGTCTTAGAGCTAGATCCCCAACAAGGAGCTTCCTAGGTCGTCCGGCCAAGACGCATGTCTGCGAAGAGCTTGCGGTGTCGTTGATCGTGGCGATGCACGGCATCTTACTTCTTCCGCGAGGTAAGGTCGAGAGACCGTTCTTGCTTTCGAGGTCGGCGTGGTCGACCGAGTGACCTAGTGGAGCCAGCGTCACCTCGGGGGACGGGGCGGCCGGTACCAAACACGGTTTGGAAGGGTGTGGACCTGTTGCTCGGTATTTGTGGTGCGAATGGACCATAAGACGGTGGGAAGCTCGTCCACCCAGGTCTTCTTAGTAGCGTTCGAGCTCATCTGCGACTCGCTTCTTGACGCCTTGAACGATCTGTCCGTTGGCGCGTTCTGCTGCTCCGTTGCTCTAAGGGTGAGCCACCGAGGCAAAGCACACTTTGGTGTTGAGGTCTTCACAAAATTCCTGGAATAGTTCACTGGTAAACTGGGTACCATTGTCAGTGATAATTCTGCATGGAACCCCGTACCTGGTGACCACGAACAAGCGGAAAAAACGAACAGCTGCTCGAGCAGTGATGGTCGAGACTGGTTCAACTTCGATCCACTTGGTGAAGGTGTCGATGGCCACGAACAGGAACTTCTTTCCTCCGACCCACTGAGGAAAAGGGCCGAGGATATCCAGCCCCCAGGTCGAGAAAGGCCAGGCGAGCGGGATGGTCTAAAGGGCGTAGGCCGGCTGGTGCGACTTCTTGGCGTGGAACTGACATGCTCGGCTGGTGCGGACAATACCACGAGCATCCTGAAGCGCCGTTGGCCAGTAGTACCCCATACGGAAGGCTTTGCTGACCATTGTCCTGTATGAAGAGTGAGCTCCACAGAGGCCTGAGTGAATGTCGTTTAATAGGTACTTACCCTCCTCTGTGGTAATGCACCGAGTCAGAATGTCGGAAACATTCCGTCTATAGAATTTGCCGTCCACAAGCGTGTACAAGCTTGTTAAATCGCTGATCTGCTCCTCTCGGCGGTCGGGCGATGATCGCCCTTGCCGACAAGCGTGGATGGGCTCGGCCCAGGAGGGAATACCTTCCACCGCTGCGAGCATGACCTCTGAGGGAGATCGACCAGACGCCCGCCGTCTCGAGATGACGTCGGGAGGGATCTCGTCATCGGAGGAGCCGAGCTTGGAGAGGGAGTCGGCTGGCGTTGTCCCTCTGAGGATGTGCTTGAGTTCAAGTTCGGAACCATTTCTCCATCTTGCGTGCCTCGGCGAGTACTTTGCCATCAAGTCTCCCGAGCACCGATAGTCCTTGTTGAGCCCGGTTGATGGCGGTAGGGAGTCGCCCTTCACGATCAGCCGGCATACGCCCAAGGCCTTGCACGCTCGTAAGCCCGCCAGGAGAGCTTCGTACTCTGCCACGTTGTTGGTCGCCGGGAACCCAAAACGAACTACGTACCTCAACCGAGTCATTGCGGTAAGAATAAGAATCGGCCCGGCGCTTGAAGGGCTGTGAGCCGTCGAAGAACATAATCGAGGCTTCTCCTCCTCGGCCCGAGTTCAGAGGCGGGTTACAGCGTTTGCTCGACCACGAAGTCGGCGAGCACTTGCGACTTGATGGCCGTTCGAGCCACGACCTGGACGTCGAACGCCGCCAGCTCCATAGCCCACTTGGCTATTCGCCCGCGCTATGCAGGTTCATAAAATGTCCCCGGCGGAAGTTGCTCGGGGCGACCACGAGTCGCTGGAAGTAGTGTCGAAGCTTGGCGAAGCCATGAGGAGGGCATCTGACAACTTCGTACTGTGGGTAGCGCTCCTTCGGACCGTGCAAGACCTCACCGCGTAGTAGATCGGTGTCTTTGTTGTGACCCCGCTCGACCATCGGGACAATGGCGGCGGCAGGTGGTGGTGGCATGAGTAGAAGCAATAACCTTCGCCAGTTGCGAGTCGTAAGTAGGGGCGGGGATAGCGGGTATACCTTCAACTCGTCGAAGGACAGCTGCGCCTCTGGAGTCCATTGAAGCCCCGTGCTTCGCGAGGTTCGAAAAATGGGAGCCCACACTGAGAGCCTCGAAATGAACTGCTTGAGGCGGCCATGCGGCGGTGAGGCTCTGCACCTGCTTGATCGAGGCGAGCGCCATCTTCTCGATCGCCTCGATCTTCTCGGGTTCGGACCAACCCCGAGCCCCGATCATGTAGCCGAGTACCTTCCCGACCAGCGCCCGAACCGCACTTCTCGGGTTGAGCTTGATCTTGTGCTGTTCGGGTTGGCGAAGGTTTCCTCGAGTCGCATAAGCGTGGTCGCCCTCGGAGGGGCTCTTAGCGATGATGTCGTCCACGTAGACCTCAAGGTTCCGCCCGATCTGCGGCTCGAGCGTCCTAGTCATCGAGCTGAACGTGGCCCCGCATTCGCGAGACCAAGCGACATGGTCGTGTAGCAATAGGTGCCAAATGGCGTGATGAAGGCATCTTGCTCTCATCGTCAACCGCCCGGCTTGATCGGTGGTATCGATAAGCGTCCAAAAGCTCGGCATTTTGGTGTTTGCGGTGGAGTCGACGATCTGGTCGATCTTGCGGAAGAGGAAGTTGTCCTTGAGCGGGCCGAGTTCAACCCCGTATGGTCGACGCACATTCTACACTTCCCGCCTTTCTTCTGAACGATGACCGGGTTGGCCAGCCACTCGGAGTAGTCGATCTCACAGATGAAGCCGGCCTTCAAAAGCTTATCGAGGTTCTCCTTGATGACCGCGACCTTCTTTGGGGAGAAGCGACGCAGCTTCTGGCGCACAGGTCGAGAGTCGGATCTCACCTGCAATTTGTGCTCGATCACCTCTCTCGGGACACCGGGCATGTCCGCGGGCTCCCAAGCGAAAATACCCTTGTTGGCACGAAGGAAGGTGACGAGCTCGAGTTCCTATTTGGAACCCAGCTCGGCCGAGACGTGGACGCACTTGGTCGGGTCACCCTCCTCGAGCGGCACGGCCTTCGTCGCCCCGCTGGGCTGGATTGCCGCCCTCTGCCGGGCGTTCTTCTCCGTCACCTCCGGACCTCGCTGGGGCAGCATGCCAGCAAGAGCCAAGGCCTTGGTCTCGCAGCCATGTGCCGCCTGCAGGTCGCCTCGCACGGTGATGACGCCGTTGGGGCCAGGCAGCTTCATGCATCGATGGCCATAATGGTTGGCCGCCATGAACTTGACCAAGGCGGGCCGCGCCGTGGATGGCGTTATGCGGAGGTCACCCTCGACCACCTCGAAGGTGATCATTTCGGTCTGAAATTATCGAGCCAGCCCGAAGGTAGCAGGCAAGACCACGCCCCAAGGGATGGTCGAGCTCCGGGGCGATCGAAGAAGGGTATGGTGATGCCCTTGACCTTTGTGGGGGAATCTGCATCCGGTCGGCGCTCTTACTGCGACAAGTTAAAGAGCTACCGCCATCGACCATGGCGCGTCCGACCATGGTATTGCTGATGGTCGGGGTCACGACCAAGGCGGTCTTCAGATCTCGAGCCATACCTTGGATAGCGTCCTCTGGGGAGAAGGTGATGGTGGCCCCAGTCCATTTGCAGTGTTGCTCGATGGGCTTCCCAGCGGCGACCTGGTAGATGGTCCGTGCGGCGGCCTTGACCTCGCGCCTGGACTGATAAGCCGTCGAACCGCCGAAGATGACATCGATCCGGCGCTCGCCTTGCTGGAACTCCAGATCGAGGTCGTCGTGCTCCGAGCCAGCGTTCACCCTGTCGGGTTGGTCGCCAGCCTTCGGGAGCTCGGGCATTTCGCCTCGCCCGTCATAGAAAGCTTCCAGCTTGCCCTGCCAAGCCCTGCAGGTTCGCAGGTCGTGGCCGGCTGTCCTGTGAAAAAAGCAAAACTTCGCCTCGTTAAATCCAGGACGTCGGGGCCCAGACCGCCGGCCTTCCTTCTGGGGCTGGCCCTGCGCTTGACGAGACTGAGGCCGACCTTGGCGAGGTCGGGTCCCATCCCGAGCTTGATCTCGGACCTCGAGGACCTCGCGCTGGCCGTCTGCCGAAACGATCACCCGCGGCAGACATCTCCTGGTCTTGCGATCGCGCTTCCGCTTCTTGGTGGCGGCGCCTTGGTCGGCGCCTTTGGAATTGGACGGACCTGCCTCCGTAGGATTCAGACCAAGCTTGCCTTGGTCGTAGTCGCGTTTCCAGCGGACGGCGTCGTCCGCATCCGCATACCGTTCCGCCATGCGAAACAGTTTGTTGACGCTAAGCCTCGACATGATCTCCAGGTCCTCGGTAAGGCGCCGGTCGCGGACACCAAACTTGAAGGCTTTGACGACAGCCTCATCGGAGATGCTCGGGATCAGATTCCTTGTGCGGATAAATCGCCGCACGAAGTCACGAAGTGGTTCAGCTTTGCCCTGGATGACGCGATCCAGGTCCTTCTCCCTCCCCGGCCGCTCGTAACAACTCTGGAAGTTGGAGCAGAGGGCGCTCTGGATTTGGTGCCACGACCTGAAGGAACCAGGCTTCTGGTTGAAGAGCCAGGTCCGTGCGGCGCCGTCCAAGACGGTCGAGAGGTAATTGGCCATGACGAGCTCGTCGCCCCCGGCCGCCAGGATAGCGGTCGAGTAGATGGACAGGAACTCGTCGGGGGTTTTTGGTCCCATCAAAGCGCTCGATCAACATGGGCTTGAACCGAGCTGGCCAGCGCACGCGACGAAGGTCGTGGGAGTACGCCACGCAGCCGTAAGCCGGGATGGGTGCGCGCCGAGTGTGGTCGTCGCCGACAAGGTCTTCACTGCTGTACGACTTCGAGTCTAGGCTGCCCCGGCGGCCCAATCTTCGGCGAGATCGACCATGGCGCCGAACGCAGGAGTCGCTGGGAGATAGCGCGGTGGTCTGCCTGCAGCGACACAGGCGGGCGTCGGGAGAGACCCGGACCAGCGGCGGTCGGCCTTGAGCTTGTGTGCTTCGGCTCGCGCCCGACCATGCCCGGGTTAGTGCCCGTGGGACGGCGCCGTGGCGGCGTCAGAGTCACATCCCGAGAGCGCTGCTGAGGTGAAGGCGCCTCACGCCAGGGAGACGATTGACGGGTGCCTTGGCGATGACGCGACGAGTTGCCCGCTGCTCCTCGAGGAGGGTCACTGGCGGTGGCTTTGGTCTGCGGAGGAATGACCTCGGTCATTGCGGTCGTCGAGTTCTTCGACGGGCTCGGCCAAACTCGACTTTGCCCTATCGGGATCAACCATGATCCGGGCGATAAGCGTAGTCGTTCTCTGAAGGAAATGCAGGATGCCAGATAGCGCCGCCTTTCTTCTCTGGTCCTCCGTCGGAGGCGATTATGCTGATTGATCGCGACGTGCACCATCCGGCGGGCGTCCTAGGGAGTCTGCGGGTCACGATCATCTGCCGTCGCGCCCGCGCCAAGGCTGTCCGCCATCAAGACGTGCTGCTCGCGTGGTGGTGGAGAGGGCGAAAACAGGGACGCGGAGTCGGAGACCGCGCCCGAACCCACGCTTGAAGAATGTCCATGAGTGGAGCGCGCCATGCTCCCGAGATCTTGGAGTTTTTCCTGCGAGTGAGAGAAGCAAACGGGCCCCACAGTGGGCGCCAGCTGTCGACGATCGGGATCGTCAACCACAATAAATGAGATGGCGGTTAGTGTGATACGGGACCCGAACTGCGCTTCGCTCAAACGGAGGAATGGAGTGGACGTGTCGTGGTCGGAGCAAGACGTCAACGAGCGTGGGATAGAAGTTTATACTGGTTCGAGCCCCTGTGAAGGTAATAGCTCTACTCCAGTCGCCTTGCGGCGGTGATTTTTGCTATATCGGTGTACAGGGACGTGTTTACAGCTCAAGTCAACAATGGTGATTTCTAGCTCGAGCTATGGTGTGTACTGTTGTTGTCGTCCCCCTTCTGCGTTGTGCATCTCCAGCTTTTATACCTCCCCCTCTGCGTAACCGTCGGGAGAAATCTTCGGATCGTGGCCTTCATGCGCATTGAGAGCCGTTTGTAACCGTTCCGGGCTTGCCGCGCACTCCTGCACTACTCCACGACGCCACGTCACGGTAATTGCCTAGTAAATGCACGTGCCGAGATCCAAGGAAATAGCGACCCGAGCAAAGGCTAGCCCGCACCCGAGGTCGTGCGGGGCTCGAGGTCGAGGTCGTGCGTACTCGAGGGCTGAGATGCCCAATAGAACAAGGCGTGGCCGGGGGCCCCGAGCTAAGCGCGTTATTTGTCTTGTTGACCGGCCAAAGGGTTGTCCAGCCCCCGACATTAAGTATAATGAAGCATGTGTTTCATTATTGTACTTAAGACACACTTAAATCATTTAAATTGTTTTAGGTTGTGCTCAATTGATCTAAAGGCGTCCGTTATGTGTTAATGGAGTGCAAGAGATAATTAGGACAACCATGTATCTTGGACTAACAAGTTTCATGAGTTATGTTTGAGTTAGGTTAAGTCCAAGGATAAATAAAAACGGGACAAGGACGGCATTATGAGGTGATGAGCGTCAAGATTGGATCCCGAAGATAAAGAGGAGTCGAGTGATGATCCCGGGGGAATATAAGTGAAGATCATAAAGACCCCAAAGGGGTTTGTTTGCGTGCGGCGGCGAAGGTATAACTAGATAGTCTAAGGATTTGGTAGTCTTTGAGTCTAGTTTTTATCGCCGTACTATTAAGAGGGGTTGTCTCCTAGCTTGAGCTTCATCATGTGTTGATGATCTCAATCCTGCGTTCACTCGAGCTCAAATCATCTGGATTTGGTTTTTGCATAAGGGTTAACCATTTGGCATGTGTTGCGAATGGGTTAAGCTTATGCTTGGTTGTTGTTGGTTTATGCTCTGATTTGCATGTGTTGCAAAGAGGAAGAGCATATGCATTAGGTTTTCACATAAAGCTTTGATTTGCATGTGTTGCAAATAGGATAAGCTATATGTGTTGGCTTTTGCGTGAAGTTCACTTTTGCATGTGTTGCAAATGTTGAAGCTTCATGTTTTGTTTTCATTCACAAAACAATCTTTCTAAAACATGTGTGGTTTTGCATGGGGCTAAGTTTTGCATGTGTTGCAAAAGGTGAGAGCTCATGCATTGTGTTTTGGCTTGTGACTTGATCATGTGTTGATCATCACAAAGGCTAAATAAAGTTTATGGTTTGTGTTTGCAAAATGTGTTTTTGCAAAATGTTGTTTTGTTATTTGCAAATGTGGTTTGCAAATAAGCTAGAGGTTATGGGTTTCAATCCTAGAGCATGTGTTGGAATTTGCAAATGTGTTTTGCAAAGTGTCGGGATCATGTGTTGATCCTTGCATGGCTAGAGGATTGATGTTATAGCTTTTCGGGTTATTTGCAAATGTGTTTTGCAAAAGTTATTTTGATCATGAGTTGATCATCATGGCTCAATATTTGATGTTAGTAACTCTTTCTAGCTTGTAGTCATGCCCTTGATCAAGTCTATGTGAGAGATTTCAAAAAATCATATTTTAGACTTAAATGACTACAATAGAGTTTGGTTTTGGTGATATTTAAAAATATCTATGGTTGTTTAAATCTTGAAAATGGGTGTAGATTGTAGCTCTCATGATAAGCTTCGCATAGAATCAAAAATCACCCAAATCGGAGTTCGGAGTAAAAAATTATGAGTGTTTTTGTGGCTGGTCGAGTGGTGTGACCGGGCTACCTCCGGTGTCATCGGATTTCCGGTGCGACCGGGCTCCCTCCGGTGCGACCGGACCTTCTCCGGTGCGATTTTTCCAGAAGGTTGGTTTTTGCTCTGTGTGGGCGGTGTGACCGGGCTTCATGCGGTCGGACCGGAGGAGCGGTCGGACCGGACCTTATACGGTCACACCGCCGTAATCGCTCAATTTTAACCGTTGATGCAGTGAGGGCAGTCGGACCGGCCTGGGTCCGGTCGGACGGGTTTTCTTTATTTTCACCGTTTGCCCCCAAGCGGCTAGTTTTCTTTGGTGGGGTATAAATAGACCCTTGGGGGCTTGGGGCAAAGGTTGCTGGCTTGGTTGAGTGTTTGGGTGAGGTGTTGCATGTGTTGCACACTCTCATTTGATTCTTGAGCTAAAGAGTGAGACTAATTGCATGTGTTGCAATTAGGTAGTGGTTTGAGAGCCTCTTGTGCATGTGTTGCACTTGAGGAGGCCTAGGTGCATCGTTGCACTAGGTGATCACCGAGCGCGATTCGTTGTGCTCGGTGAAGTTCAAGCGAAGGCGGCTTGTTACTCTTGGAGGTTGCCGACTCCTAGGCAGCGTGGGCGTCGTCTTGAGAGCTCTCAAGGTGTGAAAGCCCGTGAAGTTTGTGAAGGTTGAGTTGAGCCTACTGCAGCGTGAAAAACCACGACTAGTGGAAAGGTTCGAGTTGAGTCTCCGAACACCACGGAAAAATATCGTTTGTCCCTTGTCTCTTTTATATTCGAGCATTTACATTATTGTATATTTATCAATTGCTTGGATGTATTAGAATTTCTTAGCATTAATTGATTGTTCAAGTTAGCAATTCTAGTGTAGAGACATAATTTAGTTAGTGCACTTAGTGAGCCTAGTTGATTTAGGCTTTAATTGTCAAAACCTATTTATAAACTTCCGCATATATCTTTGATTAGGTTTTGACTTAGGGTGTATTAGAGCGAATTGTTTAGTGGCGATTGAATTTCGTAAACGCCTATTCACCCCCTCTAGGCGTATCCTCGACCCTCTGTTGGCCGTCTTGCTTGTATTCGTGGTTGGGCCCTCCGGTGGGTAGTTTTTCGGAAACAAAAAAATACATCCGGGTTCTTCTACCGGTATAGACTTTTTTCCCAACTTGATTTTCCATCTCGATCTCTGATATTTTTTAGAGCATGTATTATTACTCGGTGGACGCGTAGAGTATTAGGCTCGACAAAAGAAGATTGTCATCTCTAATAATTTTTTGCCCTTTTTCCTCTAGGCTATTTTCCCACCTTGGTTTTCCAGCTCGGTTTTTTCCAAGAAAACACCGAAAGACCCTCCAAAAAATAGAAAATACATCCCGGTCTGTTTTTTCTCAAAAAAACGGGAAATTGTTTTCCGCTCGCGCGCGCGCCATGCCGTTGTATTCATGGTTGGGCCCTCCGGTGGGTAGTTTTGCGGAAATAAAAAATACATCCAGGCCCTTCTACCGGTAATTTTACAAAAAGAACCATTTCGTATATTCGCGTATGAATCCTCCAACTTTATTTTCCCGAGAAGAAGCATCGAACCAAATTTAAATGCGGAGGCGTCGTGCAGTAATTTTACAAAAGAACCCTATGGTTTCAGTATATTAGCGTCGTGTCCTCCCGCTTTATTTTTCCGAAGAGGATCAACGAACCAAATTTCATGCAGAGCGGCGTAGCGCGGCGTAGCGCGGGTTCCTATCTAGTATACATCTTAAGGTTAGAAGATTTAGGGTTTGTTTTGTTTAGACTTGAGCTTGAGTTTATTTGGCTTCTAGACCTCTATAAGCTATAAGACAAAACAAATAATATTTTTCCAGCTAGACAGAGAGAAGAAGCTCCAACCCAATTTGCACTATGCGAGAAAAGCAAGGAAAACAATGCTTCTCGCTGGTTGGAGCTTCGAAATCCCACTTCACTGGTACCCTTACAACTTAACATTATTCTGAAAAATTGCCATCCTCATCTAGCTCCAGCAGGCCAAATAACTTCTTCCAGCTCCAATAGTTTCTCCTCCAGCACCAGTCTAAACAAACACAACCTTAGAGTGTATACTCAGCCACAAGGTATAGTTTTTTTGTAAAAAAGTTCTCTGAGAATTTCAAAGTCTTGAACAGGTCCTTCCACTGGTTATTTTGCAAAAAAGATCTCGTAGTTCTGCAAATTCAACTCGGACGTCGGTTCTTCAAATTCGAAAGATTTAAAATTATGTTTAGGTCCGGTAAATATTTAAAATTACATTTAGGTCATTCTACCGTTTTTGCAACAAAAAATTATGGAGTGAGATTTGTGCAGCGCGACGTAGCGCGCTATACTATCTAGTAGATTACATGGACCAAAAACTAGATAATGCAGGAAAATACTAAAATTCAATGGAGAAGCTGGTGTCCATTCCCTGTAAGAGGCTGAAAGCTTCCGCAAAAATTCTTAGGGTGTGTAGTGAATACACACCGGTACACATGTATAGTATGTAGTGAACGTGTAGTGTGTATGTGTATTGCACGAGTGAAATGTACATGTGATGTGCGTCATCTTTATGCGTAGAAAAAGATAGATATATATTCAAGTGGTGGGCCATTGGAATTGCGCCCAATACCAAACCTCCATTTATAAGCTGGTGCTCCTAGTGGATTCGCAGCAACAACCCCAGCTGCAAATTAAACCATCGCCAAACACAAACATCTAGAGAAGGGGTGTGTGTGTGACCATGGACAGAGAGGCGCACGTCTGTCTGGTTATTCTCCTCGGCATTGCACTAGCGCTCGCCGATCCGGTCGCCGGCGACGTGAAGGCATCGTTGGCCGGCACGGGGGCCTACAGCATCGACGCGGCGCTGCGGCAGCTGATGTCGGCGTCGAAGCTGGAGGACGGCGTCGCGCCGGAGCTAACGGTGGACCTTGAGGTTCACCGCCGCATCCTCGCCGGCAACATCGGCCCGCCGGCCCTGGACCCGAACAGGGCGGCCTGCATCCAGTCGTGCCCGGCGCCCGGCGGGGCGTACACCGGCCGGGGCTGCAAGAACGTTTACCAGTGCCACGGCTGAACTGAATGGCCACACAGGCGGTCGACCTCGTGCACGTCGGCGCCCGTGGATGCACGCGCGATCGGTGTGATGCTTTCAGTAACGCCGTTGCTACCTGCTATTGATTAGTACTGTCTTAAAATAAAGTAGTAGTCTTCTTGGTACAATTGTGAAGTAAATGTATCAGCAAACTGATGATTGTTCTCGAGTAACATGCCATCGACTGTCGACCTTGCAAGTCGATTTTATCTTGCTTCGAATTTTTTTTATTACAAATTCCCTTTCTTTGAAGTTCGATGCAAGAATACTTCATTTGAAATATGGACAGAGGTGGGCACATGGGCCGAGTTTTTTTAGATAGATCTAAGACACAGTGACGCAGTCTGATCCAAAACCTGATGAGGTACGAAGTGAGCCGTGTCAGGCTCGAAAACCGGGTACGATGGACGATACGGCCTAGTACGACACTGTAACATGAACCGTACCGAGCCCGATCACCTAAGTAGGGGTGAAAGCGGGTCGGATACGGGCGGATATTGCTCGTCCCATATCCTAACCTATATTTTTTTTCAGGATTGAGTCGGATCACGGATGTCCGGATCTGAATCTGAATTCGGATTATTCGAATTCGGATACAGAGCGGATACCTGACGGATTCGGGTTGGGATCTAATATCATAATCGGATAGTAGTATAGTACATAATTGTGTATGTAAAAGAACGAATGAAGCATTAACCTTATAACATTAGCTTCAAGTCATAATTATTTCAAAGTAGGATAGTAGTATAGTTAGAGGTGCAATTTAGTGACTCAACTAATTCCAGTAATTTGAATAGAAAAGAAGTTTATCAAATAAGTTGGACAAATCAATTTAGGTAAAAACATTATGTCATCACTCTTTTTGTTTGTTGATAAATTTGTTGAAGTTCACGCTTAATAACAAAGTAGTGTTTTCTAGTGCCAGTATCAAACAACTATTCTATCTATCCAATAATGAACCAAATTAATAGAAGAATAACTGATTTTATCTGGATATCAGGTCAGATATTTACCGGATATCGGGTCGGATATTGCTCTTCCCATATCCTAACCCATATTACATGAGATTTTTCGGATACGGATCGGATATTGCTCTTTCCATATCCTAACCCATATTACATCGGATTTTCTGGATACAGATATGGATAACATCGGTATGAATTTTAAACGGATTCGGAATCGGATCGGGCGGATATTTCCTGTCCTGTTTTCACCCCTACACCTAAGGCATAAGGAAGAAGCCCAGCATTAAGGTAACCGACTCACAGAGCATGAGCGCTATGGACGCCACCCTTGTTACTGACACCTGAGAGAGACGTGTAAAAGGGGAGAGTGAGCTGAGAGAGATTGAGAGACGGTGCAAGAAGCTGCTCTCTCGCCCATCCCTCTCAATCTCTCTCAGGTTTATCTCTCACCCGTCTCTTTCAATCTTCCTCTTTCGCTCGTCTCTCTCAATCTCTCTCACCTATCTCACTCACTCTTTTTTTCACCCATTGCTCTCTCTTGCCCGTGTTTAGCATATCCCTCTCGCTCTATATAACTATTCAAGAATAAATAAATTTTAGTTATTTTTCCCTTAATATTTGCGTCCACTGCCTCAACTCCATACGTCTTTGATTTTTTTCCTCTCGTTGTAATAGTGCAAATGGGCTGGTCTGATTGGCACAAAGCGCAAATGGGCCGTGCTTGGACTCGCCGAAGGTGAGGTGGGCAGGCACGGCATGGCACGACGAGCACGACGGGCCCTCGCGGCCTGGAATGGTTTAAACACAAAGCACGATGGGTCTGGTACGACCGATCCGACACGACACGACGCCCACCTAATTCATGGTATAGCTAGTTAATTTAATCTTCCACAGAAGCAGAATGTTTCTGCTTCTTCAACTTCTTGTGTGTACAATTAATGTACAACGCGAGTAAACCCGTAGAAGATTATGTCGGCCAAATCTTCAGGACTTTATGTGCGGCCGTACTAATAATGGCTTAACGCGCTACTAAACAAGTGCCGTCTGACCTGACCAGGATGCATGCATAGCGGACTCAGGTCAAGCTTTGTTTGCCGCCGACACTCGCGTACTGATGAGCAAGCACTAGCAACAAGCCAACAACCACCAACCAATGCATGAAAGCTTCGTTAGGGCAGTCCCAATGCATATAGTTTCTATAACTTTCATGTCATCTAGACACTACATATAGAAACTATGCTCCCAATGGATAGTTTCTTCAAAATAAACTCTCATCCAATCTCCTCTTTTCTTTTATTTTCTCACCCAATCCCCTTTTTCCCTTTCTTGGTACTTGTGTAGAAATGGTTTCCTGCATGAGAAATGGTTTCCTTCTCTTTCATCATTAACTCTACCTCCACATCACCATTTTGCTTACATGGCAACCTAATTAATGCTATGAAAACTATTCTAGTCATCCCATTGGGACTGCCCTTAGAGGCATCGAAAGAGCGCATTAATTGGCTTCCAACCGTATAGCTCAATACTGGATGAGATTCCGGCGAGCATAAAGTAGACAAATTAAGTTGCAAAAGAAGGTTCATCAATGATGGCGGATAATATATCTTTGCAACAGCAACATGCGTACAAACTAAATTTTAAAGTATGATCTTTGTTCGAAAGGGATGCCCAGATCTTCAAGCAATGATACGCTGAGCAGGCAAGATGACAGACAGGTCCATCCATACTTGCTCAACATGCATGTGTAAGGCACGGCACATTTGAAGACAAAATTAGGAACACAAATAAAGAGAAAGGAAGAACGGGAGCACTAAGGGACAATTTTTATTTTGTTTTGAAAAAGAAGGGGCAACCCACCGATTTCTATAATTAAAAGAGACTTTTTACTATCCTTAAGAGGTACAAATTATCCATTAAGCAAGAATATACCCCATATAATATGCGCTGAGATTGCCGGCCAACCAGAGCGTCCAGGTGGCAGCTTGCCATTTTTGCGAAAAAACCCCTTCGCTTCTTTAAATTACGGATAGGTCCTTGAAAATTACAAATAGGTCCTTCGCGATTTTTTGTGAGGGAAAGATATTTTTTTTAATCGCGTTTTGCTCCCTCGCGCGCTGTTTTGCAGAAAACACCTCCCGTTATATTCAAATCGCGAGCAAGCCCTTTTCTAATTTTTTAGGATAGCGGACAGGTCCAAAAACGTAACAAACAGGTCCTTACTCCTTACGTCTAGGTCCTTTCTCCGTTTTTTAGTAAGATAGACCCAATAAATTTTGAAATTCTGTTTAGGTCCCTACACGCGGTTTATAGCTAAATTAGAAATCGCGTTTATGTCTTTTCATCGAATTTTTTCACACGGTTTTCTAAAAAAATGGAAAAAAACGGTTTTCTTAGAAAACACAGATTTGTTGAGGGTTTATGGCTGAATTGGAAATCGCGTTTATGATTTTCCGTCGTGACGCGGCAACGCGCGCAAACTCAGCCTAGTATATATTAAAGTGGATGGGATTGGAGAGCATTGAGCCATGCCACCTCACCACTCCCCTCGCAGAAAGCATCTTCAAAAAATTGAAAATCGCGTTTAGGTCCATTCAGTGATTTTTTTAGTAAAATAGACCTAAAAAATATTAAAATTACGTTTAGGTCTCTCCGCGATTTACATTTAGGTCCTTCAGTGGTTTTTAGCAGAACGGACACTGGGAAAAAATACTTTAGGTCCCTCTATAGTTAAAAAAAAACACAGATTCGTCGAGGGTTTATAGCAACCCATGGATTATGCCAACAGTGCTTCATGTTGTCGGTGTACTTTACAACGGGAACCCTCTCATGTAAAGCGATGAGGCCCAAGAAGTGGCCTAGCCCAACTTAAAGCCCACGTGGCCCCTGGCGAGCAGTCTGGCGATTACGCTCTGCTTTCGTCAGGCGGCGGCTTACATAGCACCCAATGGCGACCTAGCGAAACCGCATACCTTTCATGGGAAAGCCCATGTGGTCCCTGGCGGCGATCTAGCGATTACGCTCTGTTACGCGGCGGCGGTTTGCGTGTGCACCCGGTGGCGGCTGGCAAGACGCCTTCGCCGCCGGCGAAAGCCCACGTGGCCTGGCGGCGATCGGCGATTCATACCGCTAAGCCGGGCGGCGGCTTCGCGTGGCGGCTTGACAAGCGGGCGGATATTTGGGTCCCTCTTGTCAGGCCACAAAGGCAACCAAAGGAATGAGGGGATGGCTTCGCCTGGAAGTCTCCCTCCCCTGGCATCTTGTGTCAGGGCCATTAATTGTGAAGGACTCAGCTTTCGACACGACGACAGCTTATCCCTCTGACATCTCTCACCAACTCGTCGTAGAAGCGTCCTGTCCCGGGCGGATCGGGCGAGGCCCCTCGTTAACATTAAATAGGGTTCGAAGGACAAGGCCACGGAGGCGTGCTTAATAAATGAGTCCTGGGTCGACGTGGAAGCTGGAATGATGGGTGTAATTAATGTGTTGTAGATAAGTTTGGCGCCACCTTCTCTCATGCCCAAGGTGACCCGTCTATATAAGGGCATCCTGGCGCATGAAGAGAGAGGGAGGGGAGTGGGTCGACTAGAGCGTGAAACAAGATATAAATGCGAACAACGAAGAACATTTGTTGTAACGTTTCCCCATTTTCTCGGCAAAGTATTAGCGGGGCGTAAAGGTACATTACCGCACAGGGGCCTTAACCTGGGTAAATCATAGTGTCCACCAGTCCATTGACGCCCGGAGACCCCCGCCGAGAGACATTAGGGTTTCCAACCATGAAGATGACCTCTACCGAACCATAAATTCCGTTTAGGGGGTAGACACTCTGTTTGCGGAATCTTGTCAGGTGAAATACGCCGACAGGGGCGTGCCAGGTAGGGGTCTAGTGGTTGGTTCATCCAGCCATCTCTCCGGCGAGCTTCGGGTCTCCGTCCGAAGGGACTTCGCACCTGGTGATGGCAGGTTCACACTCGCAGCAACAAGATGTGGCGGAGGTTAGTGGTTCCCACGATACGTCCAGGCGCTCTCGCCAGACAAGGGATCGCCTCCCGTCGCGACAGCAGGAGGGCGGTGGTGCTTCCGTGGTGGCCGCCGGGCATCCGGTCCAACGTCGGCTGGCCATGGAGGCCGCCACTCCGGCTCAGAACCTGCATGCAGTCCATCTCCTCTTGGACCACCCTCCGGTGGAACTTGCTGGAGACACCCCGGCCGTTCCATGGCTTCAGGATATTGTGGGCCTTGTGGACACGGCTCGGCTCCGCGTAGGGATGCCCGACCAGTTTGAGGCCGTCGGTTCCCCGCGCCCCAAGGTGCCCGTGGAGCGCACCCAAGCTTCCAGTCACCCTACTAGGAAGCGTTTTGGCCAGGCGGGCCAGAGTAAAGGGAAGGGTGTGCAAGAAGAAGGTCCCAGCTCCGCGAGGAGTCGCGGGGACTTGAGGTCCCATCTGGAGCTCAGGCGTCGGTCGCGTGGCGGTGATCTGCGTGATTACCTGCAGCGTAGCCGCGTTCGCGACGGACGGATGGCCCCTGGGGGTGAGAGTTCTTCTTGTGACTCTCACCCTCAGGCTGAGGAAGAGGTTCGTTCCTCCGACTCTTTGGGGAGTCACGCCCCGCCCTCCCCGGTACGGTTTCCAGGCCGGGATCAGGGTGGACGGCAGGATCCCCCCTATGGCGTTGGATGCCAGGCGTTTTCTCGATGGCTACGCCGTGTGGTGTGGCCCGAGAGATTTCGTCCGGCCTCCATCTAGAAGTATGATGGCACCACCAATCCAGAGGAGTTCCTGCAGATCTACACCACGGTGGTGCGTGCCGCTGGCGGGCCTGGCAAGGCCATGGCCAATTACTTCCCAACTGCCTTGACGGGGTCCGCTCGGTCCTGGCTATTGAACCTCCCGCGAGGATCGATGCACTCGTGGGAGGGGTGTGCGACCTCTTTGTTGCCAACTTCCAAGGCTCATTCGCGCAACCGGGCGTGGAGGACGATCTCCATGCCCTCGAGCAGAAAGTGGGAGTCAGCATGCGACTTCATCGATGATTACGCCCTTTGCCGCAATCGATCCTGGATTTCGAAAGCGATCGGTCGTCATTGCCTTCAAGAGGCGTCGCGACGCGCAAGATGTGGGAAAAGATGGCGACTCACGGCGTTGCCACCGCCGAGCTCTTCTCCTGGCGCACAAGTGTGCGCGGTAGAGAGGCCCGGGGCCGGCATCGGCGCCGTAGCGAGCCTTGGCGAGGACAAGGCCGGACCGAGGGCCCCACCATGCAAGAAGAAGGACACGAAGCGCGAGGCGACCGAGACCAGGCGGGTCCTGGCCGCCGAGCGCGAGTCTTAAGACGCCCGACCACCGAAGCGCAACCGCCATGATCGGCGGGATGACCATCGTGAGCGGCGGGATGACCGCCAGGGCAGGCGCGGCGACCGCCGTGGTCGGGGAAGCGACCGCCGTGAGGATAAGGAGGGCAAGCCTTACTGCCCGATCCACAAGAACAACTCTCACGGCCTGGAGGACTGCCGGGTTGTGAACAAGATGGTCGAGCGGCAGCTCAAGGAGGGTCACCCCCGTGACGATGATCAAGACGAAGATCCCGCCTTGCTGGCTTTTCAGCAGGTGGACCGCGCTATGGCGAAAAGTGTTTATTTCAGGAGTTTTTGCTTTACTTCTTTTGCTTGTCCCCTGGCGGGAGAACTTGCGGGAAAATGTCATGAGCCCTGGTGGCTTGGTCGCTCTTTGTTGATCCGTAGTGATGCCCGGCCTTCGCGTCGAGTTCGGACGGGTGACCAGGAGCGCGAACCTGGCACGGTGCCCCAAACGCAGCTCACACACCTCGGTCTAGCTCAGCGGAGCACCGCGGTTGTCTCATGATCTAAGAATAAGCCCAATATCCCTCCTGTGAACCTGTCCCCATCTCACGCGGAGCCGTGGGCTAATTTCGAATCGCAAGAACCTAGGTTTCCACACGGGGGAACCATGACATACTCGTGAGGGGCCATACGCCCCCTAATATGTTTTCTATATATTTTATGCAATACTTACTTGTGCTTTCAGTGGCTATGCAAGATTGCAGATGAAATATTGAATGTGCCTGTAGCTCAGGCAGTTGAGGTAACCCTGTGGTGGTTGGGTGAGCAGGCGGGCGACCATGCCCTGCCCGCCTGGCGAGTGGCCTGCATGATCCCCAGGCAAACGGGCGAACAATCAAGTCCTGCTCGCCCAGCGATAAGCCCACGTGGCGGTTTAGCGAGTGGTCCGGTGATCACGCTCTGCTCGCCTGGCAAGCAGGTGGGCACCCACACCCTGCTCGTCGAAGTATTGTGACCGGCCAGGGAGCTGGTCGCCCAATGGCCCATGGCGAAGAGAAGTTGCTTGCTTTGGCAGTTGTAGGGTCGAGGATGCGCCTAGAGGGGGGTGAATAGGCGTTTTACGAAATTCGATTGCTCACTAAAATCAATCGCACTAATCAACCCCTATGTCAAAACCTAATCAAATATATATGCGGAAGCGATAAATAGGTTTTGACAATTAAAGCCTAAATCAACTAGGCTCACTATGTGCACTAACTAATTATGTCTCTACACAAGAATTGCTATATTGAACAATCAATAAATACTAAGCAATTCTAATACATTCAAGCAATTGATCAATATACAATAATTAAAATGCTTGAATATAAATGAGACAAGAGACAACCGATATTTTTCCGTGGTGTTCGGAGACTTGCCGGTCTCCCCTAGTCCACGTTGAGGCAAGCCCGACCACTCGGATCGGCTCCCGCTCGAGCACCCGCCTCTTTCCACTAGACGTGGTTTTTCACGCTTGCGCGTAGGCTCAACCCGAACCTTCACAAACTTGCTGGGGCTTCTCACACCTCAAGAGCTCCCGCGCACGACGCCTACGCCGTCTAGGAGTCGGCAACCTCCAAGAGTAACAAGCCGCTCCTCCGCTTGAACTTCACCGAGCACAACACATGCGCTCCCGGTGATCACCAAGTGCAACACATGCACAAGGACCTCACTCAAGTGCAACACATGCACAAGAGACTCACAATCCACTCTCTAATTGCAACACATGCAATTAGTGCTCACACTTAAGCTCAAGAAGCAAATGGAGAAGAGCAACACATGCACTTCACTCCCACACAGCACCAACACTCTGCCCAAACCCCCCAAGGGGTCTATTTATACCCCACCAAAGAAAACTAGCCGTTGGGGGCTAAAACGGGCAGAAATCAGCGAAGGCCGGTACTACCGCCCTCTAAGGGCCGATAGTACCGCCCTCAGTCCAACGGTCGGCCCAACGGCCACATTCCGATACTCTAGCCTCTCGGTAGCGGTAGTAGAATCAGATTATGATAATACCGCCCCGAGGGCGTAGTACCGCTCGACATGAACCCGTAAAACTGCGCCTCTGGAAAAAAGCTACCGGCAACAAAGGCCCGGTAGTACCGCGACTCCGGTACTACCGCCCACATTTCCCGGTAGTACCGCACCACTGGAGAACTTCAGATTTCAACTCTAAAATCGATTCTCCAAAAACCGAAACCCATTCTTTGAGCCTTTAGATGATCAACACATGATCATACACCCGTGCAAAACACATTTGCACCACTTTTAGCTCATGCTCAAAGAATTCAAACCAAATTGCGAAAACACATTTCGCAATCAACTCAAGAACTATTTGCAAAACGTATTAAGCAAATCAAACTCGAGTTTATGAGATTAATCCCCTAGCCATGTGAAGGTCAACACAAGACCGGTCAACTTGCCAACACCGTTTGCAAGCCCCACTCACATGCTCTCGGCATTAGGACTCATAAACCTTAGTTTATTCGCTGTGAACTTGCAAATAACATAATAAACACATTTCATGCTTGAGCACTACTCTTTGCAACACATGCAAAAGTCTAGCTCCAAGCAACACCAAATCAAGGTGCATGAACTCTCTAATTGCAACACATGCAATTCTCTAGTTCCATGCAACACCAAAACCAAACTTCAACTAAAACCAATTCACACGTATGAGCTCTTTACTCGCAACGCATGCAAGCCTCTAGCTCTATACAAACACACAAACATCAAATCATGCTTGAGCTCTCTCCTTTTGCAACACATGCAAAACTTAGCTCCAAGCAACCACACGGTTTTTAGAAAGATTGTTTTGCGAACCAAAACATGAAGCTTCAACATTTGTAACACATGCAAAAGTGAACTTCACGCAAAAGCTAACGCATATAGCTTATCCTATTTGCAACACATGCAAATCAAAGCATTATGCGAAAACCAAATGCATATGCTCTTCCTCTTTGCAACACATGCAAATCAGAGCATAAACCAATAACACCAAGCACAAACTTAACCCATTCGCAACACATGCCAAATGGTTAACTTTATGCAAAAACCAAATCAAAATGGTTTGAGCTTGAGTGAACGCGGATTGAGATCACCAACACATGATGAAACTCAAACAAAGAGACAACCCCTCTTAATAGTACGGCGATAAAATCTTAGACTCAAAGACTACAAAGTCCTTAGCCTATCTAATTATACCTTCGCCGCCGTACGCAAGCAATCCCCTTTGGGGTCTTTATGATCATCGCTTGATACTCCCCCGGGATATCCACTCGATTCCTCTTCTTTATCATCTCATTCATCTTTGGACCTAACTCAATCACAACTCATAAAATAGTTAGTCCAAGAGGCATGGTTGTCTCAATTATCTCTTGCACTCCATTAACACATAATGGATGCCTTTAGATCAATTGAGCACAACCTAAATCAATTGAAATGATTTAAGTGTGTCTTAAGTACAATAATGCAACACATGCTTTATTATACTTAAGAACTATTCATTTGTCCTCAATTAATCACGGAACACCATCAACACATGATGAAGTGTTCTTTAATGATTAATAAGACAAATGAACTCAATTTAAATTATCATTTAAATTGATATGAGTATATATTAACTACACAAGTTTTCATACACTCATGTTGATGAAAAGTAATGATCCATTATATGTAAATTATGTGGAGATGATCATTACTCTAAATCATCAACTATAGAATAAACTCCACATATATATGTGCATAGATATAATTGACTTGAACATAATATGCACATATTCAATTTGATCGTATTGGAGTATATCCTATATTACCATGAGTATACTTATAACTAGGCAATTCAAATATATACTCAAGGATTTAGTTTCTTTGTCTTGATCCTTATATGTGTCAATAAGAATTAGATCAATACAAAGAGACTTTCAAGTTAACCTACGAACTCCCTCTAAGTATGTGCATCCATGTAATATAAGGATTGGGAAACATGATGCACCTTTGTGGTTAATATAATGGGGACATTCATATTTTAACTTGACTCCAAAGTATGCAATTAATATTAGAATGAATACGCAAACATACCTTGGGTTTTCCATTTTTCAATGCGATGAGACTAATCAAAGATATTCTAAATAAACAAGTTAGTCTCAATATAAGATTTGTCATTAATAACAAAATCACATTAATGGATAATCACAATATTAGATTTGTCATTAACACCAAAACCATAACTAATGAATGTTGAACTTACAATCTCCCCCTTTTTGGTGATTAATGACAAATCCAAGCTTAACAAGCACATTTGGATTAAAACTAACATTTTGAGAGAATTTAAACTATTTGAATACATATGCATATTTTAAGCAATGTAAGCATTGACAATTTAGAATGCATATGAGAATTAATTCTCCCCCTTAATCATATTAAGCTCCCTTTTTAAACCAAATGATATTAAGCTTCCTACTCTCCCCCTTTTGGCATTAAACACCAAAAAAATGAGAAAACATCTTATAAGAACATTTTAATTATTTCTCCCCTTTTTGGCAAAGATTTTCCCTTTTCAAATCTTCTCCCCCTTTTGGCATTTAACTATCCATTTTAAATGAAGGTCATACAAGGATTGAAATGAATACTTATGACCTTGGCAATGAATTGAGATCTAGATACCAATTGAAAAGGATAAGCAATGAAATCCCAAATGAAAATTCATATAAGAGCTTAAGCCAAATAAAAAGGGTATTCAAGGAGTAAAACAAGTTTTCAATTGAAATATGGTCTAGAAATAAGGAAAACTCAAAAAGAGACCATAAGCATAAAAAGCAAAGTAAGGGTATCACACGGTTTATTTGAAACACATTCAAATAATTCACTCCTCATTTTATTAGGCTTTGCAAATTTTCAACATAATTCCTTTGAAGAATCCAACAAATTGCCTAAACGGGTTAACGAGGAACCCAACAGAAATGAACACCACTTGAGAGGTTAGATACCACTTTAAATCTATCTCAAGGGCTTTGCATGAAGATCCAAAAGAAATGAGCATTTTCAAATTTTCATGAAGAACAATGCTCAACTTGAGATTTTCCTCTTTTATGTATTTCAACTTATAAAGAATCTCACACAGAGAATTCTTAAGCGGTTGAGCTTACAATTTTAGCTTACGAGGAAAAATCTTAATCAATAATGTGGGTATCGGAAGTAATGCTACAAAGAGGTAATGAAATACCACTTGTAGGAAATAATTGAATTCAATGATACCACTTAAAAAAAAGAAACTCAATGAAAACGCAAAGAATGAGTATCAGAGCAAATTAAAGATATGAATTCACTTGGAAATATTTAAGTGCCCAAAACTTGATATAAATAAACTCCCCAAGATGTTCAATGAATGAAACATAGAGTTATTTGCATTTGAATTGCACAAGTTTTGTCTTTTCAAAATATCAAGTGAATATCGTCCTTTGAAATCAATTAAATGCTCTTAAACTGATACCACTTGGAAATGCGATCAAATAAATTTCAGAGCTTTTGAAATTTTGCACAAAAGAGCTTTGGGATCAAAAGAAACTTTTCCAACAGGAATTTTTTGAAAAAGCAAATTCAGATCAAAAGATATCCCAAAGCCAAACTCGAAGAATCTGAAAATTCAGAGCAATCATGCCAGGGCGATTACTACGCTTACGAGCGGTAGTACATAAACCCGATACTACCGCCGCCATGGCGGTAGTCTGGAGTCTTTGACCGAGACTTGGACTTTTGCAAATTTTCGGCAAAAATGATTCAAATGAAGTTCAATTGATTTGAAACTTTACAGAGATGAACTTTGGACTAATTAGAAGGTTTTACAAAAAGAATTTTCTCAAAAGCAATTTTATTTTGAAAGATATGGCAAATTGCGCTTTGAGGCATAAAGGAAATCGATTTTCACGAAAAGCCTCAAATTTCAACTCAATTTGGATCTCATGCAATTTTAACTTTCATGGCTCAGATTTGTGTATCAAGAATGTTTATAGCCAAGATTCATGATGAAATCCAACTTGAATGCCAACATTTTGACATATTGCTAATCTAGGCTATTTTGGTTCAAATCAAATCGTTTTTGAGCCAAATTAGATTTCAACATAGGATTTTCATTTTGAAATCTTGTAAAACATTTGACATACATATTAGAGTACTTTTGCAAAACTTTTCACAAATTCACCCAAGAACTGAATTGAAGCAAGCATACCTAAAGTGCAAACAGATGACATGCCCAGGTGAAACCGAAATATGCCAACTTCATTTACAATTGACTAACATTGTTCTAGCATACGGTAAGCAGGAACAAAAAGAAACAAATGCAAAAGAAGCGGCCCAGGTCGTCAATTGTCGTTGGCGACCTCGATGTCCCCGTCAACGCCCTCAGCCTCTGGCTCGCCCGCTGCCGCGCCAAGGTCTGGAGCTTCCACCGCCAACATGTTGGCGACGTGCTCCGCGGCTTCTTGCACGCGTGCCTGTGCCTGGGCTTCGTCTCCTTCAATGCCGTCCGCAATGGCCATCGGGTTGAAGGCGGCGTCGTGGCTGGCGTAGAAGGCGAGCACAAAGGCGGCGGTGGATCTGGCAACCTGCTGCCCTTCCTGGATGGAACGGGCGGTGAGGCGGTGGCGAGCGAATAAGCGTGTCGACCACCGGGTGGTGCGATGGCGTCTTGCATCCCGTGGGCTCGGCGGCTCGCGGAGATCTACCCCAAGTGGCGTCAAGACCCGCACCATGCGCCGGTATGATGACCGGAGCATGGTCGCGATGTTGTGCAGTGTTCGTCGTTGCGTCTCCGCCGCCTCCCTCAACGCCGTTTCGGCCTCCTGCGCCCGGGCAAGCAAAGTTGCCCTGGCGGCCCTCTCCTAGGCCAGTTGCGTCTCTGCCCTCCCTAACTCCCTGCGCAATGTCTCCACTTGCTGCACCAAGTGGGCTTCATGCTGGGCGGCTTCCGTGAGGAAGGCGCTGGCCGCGACGAGCGCACCGCCAAGCCTGGCGTGCGGAGTTTGCGGGTCGGTGGCGTGGATGGCGAGGGCGGTCGGGCGGGGAGCAGGCTGCTGACCAAGAACATTGAGCCCAGCGACCTCGGGCTGCCAGTGCTCTGGCGGCGCCCGTGCGCCTAGCGGTGCGTGGGCGTCTGCATGGGCGGGCGCTTGAGCGGCCCGCCCTTGGGGGCGATCTGAAGCTGAAGGACACGGGTGCCACTGTGAGTCCGCTCGGGCGGATACCAGTGGCGGTAGGGCCTAACGCCATTGGAATTGGCGCCGGTGGAGGCGGCACCACAGGGGCTGGAGCAGGCGTCGGTGCAGCCGGCCCCAGGGAAGGTGCGGCTGGCGCTGCCGCCCCGGGAGTAGACGTTGCCACCTCAGTCGCAGCCGGTGGGGTCGCGAGTGTAGCGGCGGCAGAAGCTGAACTCCCGGTGCAGACCCTTTTCGGGTCCGCGCCGGGGGCATCCAAAGTAACAGGCCGTTTGCCTGCGCTTCGATCGGCGGCCCGGGGCTGGTCCCTGATTCTTAAGGGGCCATGGGCCGGCACCACGTCGGGACCTGTGGGGTCCATCGCCGGGAAGGATTGTATAATCTGGAAGCGCTCCGAGGACTCCAGATCACAAAGTGGACGAGCGTCGGCCGGAAACTCCAAGCCGCTCGGCACTAACGGGATCAACACGGATAGCCATTGGGAGATGGCGGCGTTGTTCAGGTTGCCTTCCCCTGGTGCTAGAAGAAGATAGAACTACTAAATAACAAAGACCACAGGAAAAAGTATGCATTCAAGGAGAAGGGCCAAAAGACTTCTTGCTGAGTGCGTCGGCGTTATGTAAATGCGTCCCCGTGTATTGCCATGTAGGGCGGTAGCGGCACGCCTTGAGGCTGATTCTCCGAGACACGAAGTCTCGGACTACTAACGCCTAATCGGTAGGCACCCGCGGTAGATCAATGCAGGCCACCATTGCGAGGAGCTCCGCCATCTCCTCGACGGGCGAGCTCCAACTCTCGTGAGCTACGCCACGCGCCGGTACTCGAAAAGGTCGACCCATTGTCATCACCGATGTAAAGCGGTCGCCTGCCAATTCTTCGATTGGGCGGGCACGAAAGGAATGTAGCGGAGGCCGACCCATCGCGAAGCGAAAGTGGTAGCTCGTGATTCCCCCCTGTCGAGGGTGGGCGGCGGTGAAAAATGGCGAAAAAGAGGAAGATTAGGCATTACCCACGAACATCTCGCAGAGGTAAGCAAAAATGGAGAGAAAGACGATGGAGTTAGGGGAAAGATGAAGATGATGAATCTCGTAGAAATGAAGGACGGTGAGGAAGAACTCAGAAAATGGCGGCACGAGGCCCGCCATAAGCCCCCAGGTGAAGACAATGATCTCCCCCGGCTCGCACTCTGGCACAGCGGTCCCCTGGCTGGGGCGAAGGGCAGCCCCGGGAGCCACTCCGGTGGTGAAGTCCATCCGGCGTGGGCCAGCGATGGAAGCAAAGAGGGATTGCGCCATTGCAGCCGAGGTGAAGTCTCTCAAGCAAAGAGGGCGAAGGGGCAAAGAGCAAAATTTGAAGGAAGCAGAAGGCGTGAACTGTTGCGTGGGGGTGTATGCATATATAGGCCCCCCGTGAGGACGGTTCGTGTCCAGATGAACGGCACGGCGTTCAGGGTCCTGAGAAAAATCAGCGGTCGTGGAGAGGACCGAAGCAGTTGCATGCGCAGGAGTGGTGGGCCCATCCAGGAGCACACTAGCATTAATTAAGGTGTGAAAAGCAGCTGGCGCGCGCTCTAGGACAGCCCCGGGGGCTACTGTCAGTGTACTTTGCACCGGGGTACCCTCTCCGCCGTAAAAGCAGTAGGCCCAAGAAGTGGCCTAGCCCAACTTAAAGCCCCACGTGGCCCCTGGCGAAGCGATCTGGCGATTCGCTCGCTCGCAGGCGGCGCTTTTTGTGGCACCCGGCGGGCAACTGGCGAAACCGCCGTGCTCGCCGGGCGAGAAGCCCACGTGGCCCCCTGGCGAGCAGTCGAGGGATGGATCTTGGTAAAAATATCATCAGAGTCGCTGGGACCATTACAAACTTACAACACTAACTTGTAACTTATAATAAAAGGACTATATATTTATATATTAAAGGAATTATACGTGTTAACCTAGAGATAGTGGGTGTACCCTGGAACACGTTGTACATGCCCAGATGACCAGATGCCTTTAATTTCCCTTTCCTCTCGTTCTCTCATCTCTGTTCCCCACTCCACCACCTTAACGGCTACTTTACTTGGCTACAGGTCATAGCGCGAGGGAGAGATGACTGGTGCCATTGTTTGATTCACATTCTAAACAAAACAACAAACCTCTAATAGGCATGCATGTGGCTGAACAGACCACATGAGAAAAATGTCAAATTGAATCCTTATGTATTTTTTATAGGTAACAGCTGTCCAGCTGACACACAGAAATCATGGCATACCATCCAGCTTTCAGCAAAAGCAGCAATGCTTCGTATATAACTTATGAACCGACATGCTTACAAAGTGTGCAGCAGGTTGATACGTAACGAATTAATTACAGAAATAGACATGCTTATAAAGCAGCAGGTTAGCAGCAATCCACTTTTCTTTTTACTGATAACCTACCAAAATTATCACTTTGATAACTGAACTAATCAGTAATGTACCATGAGTTATTTCCTTTTTACTGATAACCTACCAAAATTATCACTTCGATAACTGAACTAATCAAGTAATGTATTATGAGTTATCTAAAAACTGAAACTCATTGGCAAATGTTAAGCCATTAATATGATAGTCAAAACATAAAAAATACCAACAATATGGAAATACTACAGTAAGAAGTGCCTTGTAGATAGCAAAAAAGAAAAATAGCCGAGGATAGCTAGATTGTTGGAAGTGATCAAGACCAGGAGCCTGCATACCATTATTGAAATAAGGCTATGTAAAAGAGCATGAGCACAAAATATATACATCTATCTATTCAATATGATTGATTTTGTGCAATCTGCAAGCTATAAGCTAGCATCATTTGAACTGAAGATCCTATGTATATAGCTGGTCAAAGTAATCATCTAGCATGTAACGAATACGGGCAGACATCAAAAAATCATCACCAAAATCTCACGTAGATGTAGCATAGCAAAAGACATAACTGATACTCAATCTCAAGGAGTAGAAATATGATCATGGTTGGTACTCGAGGCCTTGAGGAGAGGAGTACTTGTCAGGAGCGCTGCAACTGCAGACGTGACAAGAACAGACTGGCGACGGAGAGCGTGATGGCAGCGCCGAGAAAAATAAGAGGCAACTCCTTGGCATTCCCATTCCTCCGGAGACGCGCGCTAGGCGACGGGGACCGCAACAGAAAGCACGGCGAGATCGAGCAAGGAGAACCAACGGAACACGTGATTAAGGAGCCTCCTCACCGACGCGAGCAGCACCCCGCCATCGTCCTCCTCTTGTTCCTCCGCCCCTTATTCCGCTCCAGCATGGTGCGCATCTCCGCCCCATGCGACGACAGAGAGGAAGATGAGTCGCTCCGACATGACACACATCCCCGCCCCATGGGACAGCGTCCGTGTGGATGGCACCGCAACGGTACCAGGGAAAGGGAAGGAGTCCTCGACGATGGCGGGGAAAAGGGTAGCATATTAAATATATTGTTTATCATTACTTTTATGAAAGCATATTAAATATATTGTTTACCGTTACTTTTACGATAAAAAAGGTTACTATATATATATTTTTCTTCTTCGCTTTAGTTTCGTGCGTACCTGAAAACTCTGAAATCAAGAAAAGCAAATATTCTCTCTATTGACTCCCTCAGCTGCATATTAACAGTACGACCATCTAATTTCCACTTGTATACAGTAGATTAACCATTACAACAGTATAACTAGCAACCCTGAAAAAAATAGACACGCTAAGGTGCAGTCCTTAGGGACTACAACTTAAGCGGTCGTCGCGGGACCGTCTGATAAAAAACGACTAGATCTTTGAGAGTGGTACTGTAGCAAATCATTGTGCTGATTCTCTATTGTATTAGGTACTTAGCAAGTACTGTAGCACATATTTTTAACTGATGCTAAGGTTTCAAATTTTGTTTTCGGACCATATCTTGGGGGTGACCAAAAGCGAAATTTTAGTCAAAGTTCAAAAACCAAGTTTCAAATCTGGTATTTTTAAGGCTGCAAAAACTGAAATGTTGACCCAAATGACCATAATTTAGGCCCAAACTATTGCTTCCACGTCGCGCGATAAGCCGATCGCCACCTTCACCTCACCCCTTGCCCCAAAATCGCTACCCGCACCACCTTGCCTCGCCTGACTCCTCGCGTGTCGGATGCCCCTCCTCGGGGTGCAAGCTGGAGCGGATATTTTCCGACCGGCCAAGCCAATCCAAATCAATTCGGATAGCGATTTGAATAGTTTTTCGGATATTGAAGAATTTTTGGATCACGGATACGGATAAGGATAATTATCTCGGATAAGGATACGGATACGGATAGTAATTATCCGACGGATCTGAGAATATCCGAGTTTATAATCGGATAATATCCGGATATAAAATATGGATATTATCCAAAACTTTAAAACTTCTCCATGATGTGAGTCTGTAACTCTCCAATCAAAGAGAACCAGTCACCAAAGTCTGGAGGCACTAGTACCAATGTACCAATACCACTCTTGGTACTCTACCAGTACTAGTGCCAACTGCCAAGTGCCAAGTACCAACTACCATTCTACCAAGTGCCACACTGCCACTGCCAAAGTGCCAACGCCAAGTGCACCACAGCGCCAGTGTGGTGCCAAACCAAAAATTTACCGCGTGCTTCATACTTCCCGGCTTGTCCACTAGCGCCAGGCCAAAACTGAAGGCAATGCGACACTGCCACGCAGCAGACCCAAAACCAAAAACATAAAATCTCCAATCCATCATTCGTGCTATCTTTCTCTATCTCTATTCTCTACTAGTCTGATAGTCTCTCTCCTCTAAAATCCTCAATCCAAACAAAACCTAGCTGAGCTGAGCGGCTTGAGTTGAGGAGGCACCGAGGCGGCCGTGATCCGGCGCCAGAGTGGTGGCCATAGCCGCAGACCACAGAGCCGTAGCCACCGGTGGTCCAGGCACACCATAGCCCGTGAGGTGTAGCCACTTGACCACCTCGGTCCGACCACACATGAGCCGCTCGTCCACTCGACTCGATGGTTCGTCCGTCGTCGGCACCGAGGTAGCCCGTGAGGTCTGCAACCACTTGCCACGCACCTATATATACATACTTTGTATAATCGTATCTCTGGTGAATGCCTCGTAATGATCTTCCTCTAGTTCTTGTCTCGGACAAATATCTCTGAGCACAATCTAACCAAGTTGCCGTAATGGCCATATCAATGTGTTTGTTTCATGTGCACGTATGCTAGAGTTTGCCTACTATTCTAACACTTTGGAGCGGTGTAATCACAAAGCTCGAAGTTATGTTCTTTGCAAGATGACTAAAATGGTAATTCCTAACGATCCAACCATTAGATTGATGTGAAATTTTAATTGTAAAAACTAGATTCAATTCTGAAGCTAACGCAATAAGAATCAGGTTAATCGGATCTACGGATTTAAAGTTATGTTCTTTACAAGATGACTGAATATGGGCGACCAGGCGAGCAGACTGACGACCAGTTCACAAAAATAGAAATTCCTAAAGATCCCACCATTGGATTGATATGAAATTTTAATTGTAGAAAAGAGATTCAATTATGAACCTAACCCAATAAGAATCAAATCGATCGGGTCTACAGATTAAGAGATATTACCTTCATAAGATGATTAAAGCAACAAATGACGGAAAAACACGAATCAACAACAGACCAAATTAATGCAGGTCTTCTTGCATGCACGTGAAACACTTCTAGTAGCCAGGGAGCCTCAGGTACTAAAGCTTGCAGTTGCATGCAGCCACAACGTCGGAAGCAATCAGCGACTCAAAACCCAGACGCCAGAAAAGCCCTCGCCGCAATGCACAGGACGCTTGAGTCGTAAAAAAGATATTTTATTTTTTGTCTAACAGTACTCTAAACAAAAGAATACAACCCTAAAACTTGAGTGCTCTACATAAATAGGAGACACCTCCCCCTATTTATATAGGGCAAACACAAAGAGATTGAATATAACTCCACTTCCCACGTGGAAAGAGTTCGTACACATCTCAACCTGGCCCAACATAGCCAAAAATAACTCTTGCGCATGTACAACCCACATCTTTGTAATTACATGATTAACCAGTCTTCATATGTATGTTCTCTAGCTCGAACGTCCCGCATGACATCCTCGACCACCAAGACCTCGATTCCTCCCTAAACCTAGTCCCGAACCTCAGTTCCTCTATGAACCTAGTTCCGGTCTCGTCATCGACCACGTTCGCCCTCGAGCAACACCTGCACATGAATAAACAAGAAACAGATCCGAACACAAGTCCACGATTTGACTCAAAGTCAATCCATGCAACCACTCACACGAGTGCGTTGCATCAAGCAAAACCATCATCATGCTATCACTAGCATATCAAACAAATCCAAGCACAAGTCCATGACTTGACTCAAAGTCAATCCATGCAACCACTCACATGAGCGCGTTGCATCAAGCAAAACCATCATCATGCTATTACCAGCATATGCACAAGCACCACACATGCCATAATCACAACCACTTTGCAATGCCAATTTCATTACTCAGCCAATTTTTCAGCACGTGATTTCACATTGTGTTATTACCTTACGTCGTACATGCATGCACCTAACTGGTTAAGTAGACTAGAATTAGTAGTGCATAAATTTGATATATGGTATTATATGATTCTATCATGTTCACCTTACTAGTTTGTGACTTCTAATTTGCTAGTGCCATTGTCTTTGATAATTCTATTATGACTCCACATTTAGCTTTTATATAATCTCTAATGCGTTCATTATTAATTCTTAATTATGTACAATGCAACTATAGTAAATTCTTGTACTATTTTCTTCACATTTTGTCAATAATTATTCATAACTCATAAGTAATCTACTATTCAGTATGTTACATGTGCAATAAATGATCTATATTTTCGTGTATTATCCGGCTAAAAATATTACGTACCGTATTGAATCCGATGCGTATTAAGCCGTATTAAGTAAGTGATAGTATCCGGTATTATTAGCATTATTCGTATTCACATCCGACACCATTCAGTATCCGACTTCGTATTCGATAAAAAATATGGATACGGATACGGGATGAACAATATCCGACCGTATCCGATCCGATTACATCCCTAGGATAGCTAGATTGTTGGAAGTGATCAAGACCAGGAGCCTGCATACCATTATTGAAATAAGGCTATGTAAAAGAGCATGAGCACAAAATATATACATCTATCTATTCAATATGATTGATTTTGTGCAATCTGCAAGCTATAAGCTACCATCATTTGAACTGAAGATCCTATGTATATAGCTGGTCAAAGTAATCATCTAGCATGTAACGAATACGGGCAGACATCAAAAAATCATCACCAAAATCTCACGTAGATGTAGCATAGCAAAAGACATAACTGATACTCAATCTCAAGGAGTAGAAATATGATCATGGTTGGTACTCGAGGCCTTGAGGGAGAGGGAGTACTTGTCAGGAGCGCTGCAACTGCAGACGTGACAAGAACAGACTGGCGACGGAGAGCGTGATGGCAGCGCCGAGAAAAATAAGAGGCAACTCCTTGGCATTCCCATTCCTCCGGAGACGCGCGCTAGGCGACGGGGACCGCAGCAGAAAGCACGGCGAGATCGAGCAAGGAGAACCAACGGAACACGTGATTAAGGGAGCCTCCTCACCGACGCGAGCAGCACCCCGCCATCGTCCTCCTCTTGTTCCTCCGCCCCTTATTCCGCTCCAGCATGGTGCGCATCTCCGCCCCCATGCGACGACAGAGAGGAAGATGAGTCGCTCCGACATGACACACATCCCCGCCCCCATGGGACAGCGTCCGTGTGGATGGCACCGCAACGGTACCAGGGAAAAGGGAAGGGAGTCCTCGACGATGGCGGGGAAAAGGGTAGCATATTAAATATATTGTTTATCATTACTTTTATGAAAGCATATTAAATATATTGTTTACCGTTACTTTTACGATAAAAAAGGTTACTATATATATATTTTTTCTTCTTCGCTTTAGTTTCGTGCGTACCTGAAAACTCTGAAATCAAGAAAAGCAAATATTCTCTCTATTGACTCCCTCAGCTGCATATTAACAGTACGACCATCTAATTTCCACTTGTATACAGTAGATTAACCATTACAACAGTATAACTAGCAACCCTGAAAAAAAATAGACACCGCTAAGGTGCAGTCCCTTGGGGACTACAACTTAAGCGGTCGTCGCGGGACCGTCTGATAAAAAAACGACTAGATCTTTGAGAGTGGTACTGTAGCAAATCATTGTGCTGATTCTCTATTGTATTAGGTACTTAGCAAGTACTGTAGCACATATTTTTAACTGATGCTAAGGTTTCAAATTTTGTTTTCGGACCATATCTTGGGGGTGACCAAAAGCGAAATTTTAGTCAAAGTTCAAAAACCAAGTTTCAAATCTGGTATTTTTAAGGCTGCAAAAACTGAAATGTTGACCCAAATGACCATAATTTCGCCCAAACTATTGCTTCCACGTCCGCGCGATAAGCCGATCGCCACCTTCACCTCACCCCCCCCAAAATCGCTACCCGCAAGACCTTGCCTGCCCGACAACTCCTCGGCGTGTCGGATGCCCCTCCTCGGGGTGCAAGCTGAACGGATATTTTCCGATCGACCGACCAATCAATCAATTCGGATAGCGATTTGAATAGTTTTTCGGATATTGAAGAATTTTTCGGATACGGATACGGATAAGGATAATTATCTCGGATAAGGATACGGATCGGATAGTAATTATCCGAGCGGATACTGAGAATATCCGAGTTTATAATCGGATAATATCCGGATATAAAATATGGATATTATCCGAAAACTTTAAAAACTTCTCCATGACTGTGAGTCTGTAACTCTCCAATCAAAGAGAACCAGTCACCAAAGTCTGGAGGCACTAGTACCAATGTACCAATACCACTCTTGGTACTCTACCAGTACTAGTGCCAACTGCCAAGTGCCAAGTACCAACTACCATTCTACCAAGTGCCACCTTGCCCTTTGCCAAAGTGCCAGCGAAGTGCACCACAGCCGATGTGGTGCCAAACCAAAAATTTACCGCGTGCTTCATACTTCCCGGCTTGTCCACTAGCGCCAGGCCAAAACTGAAGGCAATGCGACACTGCCACGCAGCAGACCCAAAACCAAAAACATAAAATCTCCAATCCATCATTCGTGCTATCTTTCTCTATCTCTATTCTCTACTAGTCTGATAGTCTCTCTCCTCTAAAATCCTCAATCCAAACAAAACCTAGCTGAGCTGAGCGGCTTGAGTTGAGGAGGCACCGAGGCGGCACCGGCGGTCCGGCGCCGTGGTAGCCATAGCCTGACCACGTGGGCCGTAGCCACCGTGTCCGGCACACCATAGCCCGTGAGGTGAGCCCATGACCACCTACGGTCCGACCACACCGCAGCCGCTCGTCCACTCGACTCGATGGTTCGTCCCGTCGTCGGCACCGAGGTAGCCCGTAGGTCTGCAACCACTGCCCACGCAGCCTATATATACATACTTTGTATAATCGTATCTACAGGTGAATGCCTGTAATGATCTTCCTCTAGTTCTTGTCTCGAGACAAATATCTCTGAGCACAATCTAACCAAGTTGCCGTAATGGCCATATCAATGTGTTTGTTTCATGTGCACGTATGCTAGAGTTTGCCTACTATTCTAACACTTTGGAGACGGTGTAATCACAAAGCTCTGAAGTTATGTTCTTTGCAAGATGACTAAAATGGTAATTCCTAACGATCCAACCATTAGATTGATGTGAAATTTTAATTGTAAAAACTAGATTCAATTCTGAAGCTAACGCAATAAGAATCAGGTTAATCGGATCTACGGATTTAAAGTTATGTTCTTTACAAGATGACTGAATATGGGCGACGAGCGAGCGGAACTAAGCGACGACCAGTTCACAAAAATAGAAATTCCTAAAGATCCCACCATTGGATTGATATGAAATTTTAATTGTAGAAAAGAGATTCAATTATGAACCTAACCCAATAAGAATCAAATCGATCGGGTCTACAGATTAAGAGATATTACCTTCATAAGATGATTAAAGCAACAAATGACGGAAAAACACGAATCAACAATGACCAAATTAATGCAGGTCTTCTTGCATGCACGTGAAACACTTCTAGTAGCCAGGGAGCCTCAGGTACTAAAGCTTGCAGTTGCATGCAGCCACAACGTCGGAAGCAATCAGCGACTCAAAACCCAGACGCCAGAAAAGCCCTCGCCGCAATGCACAGGACGCTTGAGTCGTAAAAAAGATATTTTATTTTTTGTCTAACAGTACTCTAAACAAAAGAATACAACCCTAAAACTTGAGTGCTCTACATAAATAGGAGACACCTCCCCCTATTTATATAGGGCAAACACAAAGAGATTGAATATAACTCCACTTCCCACGTGGAAAGAGTTCGTACACATCTCAACCTGGCCCAACATAGCCAAAAATAACTCTTGCACGCATGTACAACCCACATGCTGTAATTACATGATTAACCAGTCTTCATATGTATGTTCTCTAGCTCGAGCGTCCGCATGACATCCTCGACCACCAAGACCTCGATTCCTCCTAAACCTAGTCCGAACCTCGGTTCCTCTATGAACCTAGTTCGGTCTCGTCATCGACCACGTTAGCCTCGAGCAACACGCACATGAATAAACAAGAAACAGATCCGAACACAAGTCCACGATTTGACTCAAAGTCAATCCATGCAACCACTCACACGAGTGCGTTGCATCAAGCAAACCATCATCATGCTATCACTAGCATATCAAACAAATCAAGCACAAGTCCATGACTTGACTCAAAGTCAATCCATGCAACCACTCACATGAGCGTTGCATCAAGCAAACCATCATCATGCTATTACCAAGATATGCACAAGCACCACACATGCCATAATCACAACCACTTTGCAATGCCAATTTCATTACTCAGCCAATTTTTCAGCGACGTGATTTCACATTGTGTTATTACCTTCGTCGTACATGCATGCACCTAACTGGTTAAGTAGACTAGAATTAGTAGTGCATAAATTTGATATATGGTATTATATGATTCTATCATGTTCACCTTACTAGTTTGTGACTTCTAATTTGCTAGTGCCATTGTCTTTGATAATTCTATTATGACTCCACATTTAGCTTTTATATAATCTCTAATCGTTCATTATTAATTCTTAATTATGTACAATGCAACTATAGTAAATTCTTGTACTATTTTCTTCACATTTTGTCAATAATTATTCATAACTCATAAGTAATCTACTATTCAGTATGTTACATGTGCAATAAATGATCTATATTTTCGTGTATTATCCGGCTAAAAATATTCGTACCCGTATTGAATCCGGTGCGTATTAAGCCGTATTAAGTAAGTGATAGTATCCGGTATTATTCGCATTCGTATTCACATCCGACACCATTCGTATCCGACTTCGTATTCGATAAAAAATATGGATACGGATACGGGATGAACAATATCCGACCGTATCCGATCCGATTACATCCCTAGGATAGCTAGATTGTTGGAAGTGATCAAGACCAGGAGCCTGCATACCATTATTGAAATAAGGCTATGTAAAAGAGCATGAGCACAAAATATATACATCTATCTATTCAATATGATTGATTTTGTGCAATCTGCAAGCTATAAGCTAGCATCATTTGAACTGAAGATCCTATGTATATAGCTGGTCAAAGTAATCATCTAGCATGTAACGAATACGGGCAGACATCAAAAAATCATCACCAAAATCTCACGTAGATGTAGCATAGCAAAAGACATAACTGATACTCAATCTCAAGGAGTAGAAATATGATCATGGTTGGTACTCGAGGCCTTGAGGAGAGGAGTACTTGTCAGGAGCGCTGCAACTGCAGACGTGACAAGAACAGACTGGCGACGGAGAGCGTGATGGCAGCGCCGAGAAAAATAAGAGGCAACTCCTTGGCATTCCCATTCCTCCGGAGACGCGCGCTAGGCGACGGGGACCGCAGCAGAAAGCACGGCGAGATCGAGCAAGGAGAACCAACGGAACACGTGATTAAGGGAGCCTCCTCACCGACGCGAGCAGCACCCCGCCATCGTCCTCCTCTTGTTCCTCCGCCCCTTATTCCGCTCCAGCATGGTGCGCATCTCCGCCCCCATGCGACGACAGAGAGGAAGATGAGTCGCTCCGACATGACACACATCCCCGCCCCCATGGGACAGCGTCCGTGTGGATGGCACCGCAACGGTACCAGGAAAAGGGAAGGAGTCCTCGACGATGGCGGGGAAAAGGGTAGCATATTAAATATATTGTTTATCATTACTTTTATGAAAGCATATTAAATATATTGTTTACCGTTACTTTTACGATAAAAAAGGTTACTATATATATATTTTTTCTTCTTCGCTTTAGTTTCGTGCGTACCTGAAAACTCTGAAATCAAGAAAAGCAAATATTCTCTCTATTGACTCCCTCAGCTGCATATTAACAGTACGACCATCTAATTTCCACTTGTATACAGTAGATTAACCATTACAACAGTATAACTAGCAACCCTGAAAAAAATAGACACGCTAAGGTGCAGTCCCTTGGGGACTACAACTTAAGCGATCGTCATGGACCGTCGATAAAAAACGACTAGATCTTTGAGAGTGGTATCTGTAGCAAATCATTGTCTGATTCTCTATTGTATTAGGTACTTAGCAAGTACTGTAGCACATATTTTTAACTGATGCTAAGGTTTCAAATTTTGTTTTCGGACCATATCTTGGGGGTGACCAAAAGCGAAATTTTAGTCAAAGTTCAAAAACCAAGTTTCAAATCTGGTATTTTTAAGGCTGCAAAAACTGAAATGTTGACCCAAATGACCATAATTTCGGCCCAAACTATTGCTTCCACGTCCGCCGCGATAAGCCCTGATCGCCACCTTCACCTCACCCTGCCCCAAAATCGCTACCCCGCACCCTGCTTGCCCTGCCCGCACAGCTCCTCGCGTGTCGGATGCCCCTCCTCATCATCCGCGCCAAGCGTGCAGATAGCCGGGCCTCCGTCGAGATTTGGAATCTGAGGATGAAATCCAAAATATTGATCGAAATTTTCGAAATATTGACAAATTTTGAACAGTCATGAAATGACCACGATAACAGCATGCAAGAATCATAAAATGTATTACTATTTTATTAGTTTTTATCATATCTTAATGGGCTTTTGGCTAGGCTTGCGGTTCAAATTGAGGCCTAAGCCCGGAACAATTGAGCCGGACAGGCCTTGATGGGCTGCCCACTTGAGGAAGGATGATGCTGTACGAGCATTTCTTCTCCTGCTCCCAGCGACCGGACACTATTCGGCCCATATGCACTCCCAGCCCAGACAAGTACCGTTTCGGGTGCAAAGTAAAGCGGGCCGGCCAACGAATTAAGCAAGACTAGCCTAATCAATCAATTCGGGGCACAACCGTGAACAGAAAGTCTCCGACCAATCAGACCATTATTATTAGGCCATGTTTGGATCCATTAGCACTAATAGTTAGCTAGCTAATGGTTAATAGCTAGCTAACTATTAGCTGACTAATTATTAGTTATGGTTGTTTGGATCTACTAGTTAATAGGTGGTTAAAAATTTGGTTGTGGATAAAAATGTCAGTCGTACCTTTGCATTAATGATGGTTCGTGATGCTTTGGGAAAAGGGGACTACGGTGGACAGGACCGAGGGCAAATTAGTCATTTCACCATCTATTAGCTGCAATTAGCAGGGGAGAACCAGCTAATGAGATAACTATTAGCTGGGTTAGTGGCTAACTGTTAGCTGGGTTATTAGCTAACCTGTTTGGATCCATTTTAGCTAATTTCAGCAGCTAATTGTTAGTGCTAATGGATCCAAACATGCCCTTAGTCAAACTTTATAATCTTTTACCACTAATATTTTTCAATATATTTACTTTGATTGTATTAAAATGACATTTTTAGATTTATACTAACAAATACCTTATAACATTATACTTCTATAACATTTTGTAAATGTGTCGGTGTGAAATTAGCAATCAAAGTTTAATTTTAAAGACCATAAAAAATTAAGAATGCCAAGTATTCTGAAGTGGAGGCAGTAAGATAGTACCACCATATTCCTTAACTGATGTAGTAAGGTAGTACTGTAGTACCAAGTTTTCTTTTCCTTCTAGAATCCTATTAGAATGTTCGCCCTATTATGTGGCCAGCGCACCACAATTCCACTCACGTGCTGACTTTTATCTGATGAGACAATGAAACGGACTGAAGACTTTCTCCCCAGCCCAGATTGTGCCGTGCTTGGGCTCCACAAATCTGATGAGACAATGAAATGAAATCTGGTTGCGCCGTGCTTGGGTTCCACAAAACCGGGGGAATCTTCCTCTCTTTATCCGCTTTCTAGCTATTCCGCCGTCTCCTCGCATGAGATTTGCCGAAATTAAAGGACTGGCTGCTTCTTCCTTCAGGAAGCTACCTACTAACTTCCTCCCTGTTGGAACACAAAACGAAGATTAACCAAAAACCAATTTTTTTTAAAAAAAAACTGCTGCCAGGAGACTCGAACCGGTGGCCTCTGGTTTCAAAGACAGCACACAAAACCAACGGAGCTAACAAGCAACAGAAATCTGTAAAATTAGAATAAGCAATAAGAATACAGAAAAGCTGTGTTAGTCGCAGCAACAAAAATCTTTGCTGAAATATGTGCTGATTGCGGGGTGAATGGAAAAACAGCACACCCCCTCATCTCTATTGGTTCTTAAAAGAAAACGATATAGATGATAGGGTCATCTCTATCGGTTCTTCCAAAGAACCAATAGAGATGACCCCCTCATGGTGCTAGCACTGTGGCTTGCGACACTCCTTGGCCCAATGACCATAGATATCATAGTTGTAGCTTTGAGGCAGGCTTTTTGCCGAGAGTAGTGCCATTGCCAGTTCTGTTGCCGTTGCGGTTCCCATTGCCGCATGCACGGTTCTTCTGAACGCCGTGCCTGTTGCTGCCACTCTGCTCGCTACCAGAGGAGGTCCTGCCTTGCTCCCTCCATTTCATGTGTTCACGTTACACCACACGCACAGCCAACTCTTCCTCTGTGAGAAGTAGATGGCCACCGACATCGACTTCTAACCAGTCCTCAGCGATTTTGAGTCACCCAGTCAACTCCTCCATAGATAGAGTGCTCAAATCGACTAGGGTTTCGACTGAGATTGCAATTTGGGAGTATCTCGGTGGCACCACATGCAAGAATCTCTCCACGATTTTTTGCTCGTCAATGTTGTCGCCGAGAGTCACGAGGTGTTGACATGGCCAGTGAGGCGCACGGCGAAGTCGTCCACTAACTCCCCATTCTTTTGCTATATTCTTCATGGCGAGCGTTGAGTATCTCTGATGGTATGGATCGAAGGATGGCCTCCAATGCTATCCGATCTTCCCAGAAGTTGATGTTGGCGCCGCCCATCTCAACCGCATCCCACAAGCAGTGGCGGAGCCAGAAAATTCTAAAGAGGGGGGCTTAAAAAAGAGACATCCAAAATCAACTACTATGACTATCGACATATTGTAAAGTAGTTAAAATTTAAATTGTATACCATATAAGTATGTAGTCTCTACCCTCTGTGTTACGTGCCTACGCAGGACGCAGGAGTCTTTTACTAATTCTTGAACTAGTGGTGGCGGGGCGGGGTGGGCTCACCCCCCAGCCATTACAGTGGCTCGCCATCGCCTACAAGCCTTGCGCCTACGTGTTGATTCTGATCAAGAGAGCCCAGTTATCGTAGTTCGTCCTTGTAAGCATCGGATACACGACACACCCTCCAATCTTCCTCACCACCCGATGCACCACTAACTCGCTGTCGATACTAGAGCCGGACCCCTCGATGTTGTTGTTGTACGTCGGTAGCTTGGGATCCTTAGGAGGTGTCTCATCGTCAGATCCTATCATGCTTCACAGGTCGAGAGTAGCATGACTATGATACCACTTATTGAAACGGAACACCAAAAAACTGGAATAAAATGTTAAGGAAGCACAAACACAACTAATACTTTTTATTAGCTCTTTGCTTGTTTCTTGTTTGTGTCTTACTTGCTTCTTATTCAAAACAGAGTACAAGCATCATATTAAATAAAAAAGGCTAATTGCCCTCCTACTAATACACGTATTCGAATCAGCTTATGCAGCAAGCGGAGACAAGTTCACGTCTCGGATTCGACTATAAGGAGACAAGTTTGTCTCGGTTTTGACTTGGTTACGAGATTAATTCTAACACTATTCTCCGCTTCTCCTTGTTCTTCCTTCAATAAGCTTGCCATAGCAACTATGAACAATGGTATACCATCACATCTTCTCAAAATTTCATCAGAAACTTGTATCAGGTGGTCTGACAAACTACTGCCCTTGGACTCTAGGAGCCAAAAGCTTTTGTCAAAAACAGCCTTTCAGAATCTAGCTCACTGAGAGGCTTAACCTCGTGCACGATACCATTAGGATGTGAGCAACACGAATGAGCTACACTTCTCACACATGTTGTTATTACTAGTAAATTTTTCGCGGCTTAACACGCCGTGCGCGACGTTTTTTCATAAAATTTTTTCTCTTTTTTCCGGCGTTTTTTTTGAATCGTTGAAATAATGAGCGAAATGGCTGAAAGAACACAAAATTTTCCGAGGCGTAACACGCCGCGTGCGTCGTTTTTTCGTAGGAAAATTTTCTTTTTTTTCGGCGGCGTCTTATTTCCTAAATCGTTGAAATAATGAGCGAAACGGGAAAAAAAATAGAGAGATAGAGTTGTAAAAATATCTATTTCGATGAATTATTTGGAAAATATTGAAGACCGAGCTGAAGAACCGCGGCGGGGAAAAAGTTTAGAGGAAAAAGGGTGAAAAATTATTAGAGATGACAACCTTCTTTTGCCGAGTCTAACACTTCTGCGCTCACCGAGTAATAATACATGTTTTAAAAATATTAGAGATCGATGAGCGAAACGGGGAAAAATAGAGATAGAGTTTGAGAAATATCTCTTTCGATTTAATTATTTGGAAAATATCGGAGACCGAGCTAGAAGAACATGCAAGGGAAAAAGTCTAGAGAAAAAGGGTGAAAAATTATTAGAGATGACAACCTTCTTTTTGCGAGTCTAACACTCTCTGCGTTCACCGAGTAATAATACATGTTTTAAAAATATTAGAGATCGAGATGGAAATCAAGTTGGAAAAAAGTCTAGAGATAGAGCCGCATGATATTTCTAGTGGCGAAAACATTTTTTCCGGGAAAAAGCGGTGAAAGGACCTAGGCGCAAGGAGTAAGGACTGAATGTTACATTTTGGACTGTCCGCTATCTGAAAAAATTAGAAAAGGGCTTGTTCGCGATTTGAATTTAACGGGAGGTTCTTTCCGTAAAATGGCACACGAGGGACCTGAGCGTGATTTTAGAGGAAAAAATCTTGCACTCCCAAAAAATCGCGAAGAACCTATTCGTAATTTATAAAAAGACTAAAACGTAATTTTTTTTTGGAGCCGAGCCTGACGGGAGGCCGCGATTCTTTCGGCATTTAGGAAACGTAGTATTACTCGACTACCGCATTTATTATGCGGAAGAGCATCCTGGATGGTTTCCCAATCTGTTGTTTTCCATAGATCATCAAATAGAATGAGGTACTCTTGGTGAACAACTGACTTATCAGCTCTAGATGATTTTTTTAAAAAAAAGGAAGAAGAAGGAAACATAATAATAATAACCCTAACCAGGGAGATCAACCGACAGCCAAATCAGGATGTTTATCTTGAGCAAACCATTACTTATACACACACCTGGGTCACCATAGAGCATAAGCTTCATAATCCAAAATAGGTATTTTCCCTATGTATTGGATGCGAATTTTTTTGAAAATTTTAGGATGTTGAGTTTAACAAGTTTACTAACTAGTTCAAATAAGTTTAAACTAAAATTTGAACTAGAGTTTCCTTTTTTATGACAGTTTGATTGTAGGTATGTGCTGATTTTATATATAAATACAAAAATGTGCAATCTAAATTCGTTCAAAATATTTTGATACAGCCATCATTTCTGGATGCCCCCGCCGGCCCTGCTGTGTATGTAACGCTGCCTCGCTCATTGACATCCAACGTCGACAGCTTAGCTAGGTAGCTATATAGGTCCTAGACTTTATCTAGCAAAAGTAAAAGTAAATAGAAAAGAAAAAGTAACCCGTCGAGAATAACCCCACAATGCATGCTAAGTTGCTAACCAACTAGCTAGGTCAAGTTCAGACTTCAGATCGAACGATCCCAGCCCCTACTCTACGAGGTGCAGTTCGGCAGTGAACCACTCACCATACCAGGCCAGCGATCGGTCGGGAATCGAGATCACTTTCTAGTTGCTACCACTCGACCGATAATCACCAAGAGCACTAGCCAATCGATTTACCTGCATCGATTACTTGGCTGTCACGGCCGGCAGGCAGGCAGGCAGGCAGGCTACGTGTGTACGCGTGCAGATGAGATTGGATCCTTTTATTCCGACAGATTGGTCGTGCTAATATGCCATTCCGCCATGAGAGGTTGAGACCGGGGAATTTTCAGGCAAGGGCATATATGCCGATCGAGGCCGGCCGCCAAGCCACCTTAATTTCCGATGTATTTCACTGAAAACTCCGGCCCGGCCGCGCGCGCGGCAGCGAGCGAATTCCCTGCCCGTACGTACCCTGCCCGGTGCGTTCCGCCGGGGTCCCTGCTGCGCGCCTATATATACAGGCAGAAGCCACCTCCCAAGGCGACCCAAACCAACAAAGGGCCTTTTGAGCTAGCTAGTCAAATGGACTTGCAGCTCACAGCGGCCACCAATCGCCAAAGGACAGCAGCAAGCTGCTCATATTTCTTCAACAGTGGAGATAGGGAGGGAGAGACGCACGCGCACACACGAATACACACTTTTGAGGCTTGAGAGCGAGCAGCAGGTTGCCGTCGTCCTTGTCCCCCAGCGCCATCATGTGCAACACCGGCACCGGTCCTTCCCCCTCGCCGCCGCCACTCCCGGCGCCGTCGCTCACCTCATTGAAGAAAAAATTTCACGCACTCTAGCGTATGTGTGCCTCTACATTTCTCTCAACTCAGAGCTCAGACTCCCCGTCTTCTTCTAATACACAACCCAAAGAAAAAAGTTCAAAGAAGGTCGGAGCACACATTTTTCCCCCACACTTTTCTTGGTAAGTTCTTGCCACTCTTCGTTCCTTATGTACATCCGTGCAACATGAATCTTTCTTCCTCTTCTTCTTCACTATATTGAATTGCTTGCTTTCCACTGGAGTGGTTATGTGGTTTTGAGATGGTTTTGGTATATTTCTTCCCTTGTGTTGAATGGTTAATGGGTAACTTGAGTAAGGGAGGAGTTGAGGAGGTTTACTTGGGAAGAAGGCACATTATCGGAAGTTTTTAAGAAGTATTTAGAACAGTTCTGCGAACTTTAAGAAGTTGCTATGTAATTGCAAAAAGAAGAGGACAACTTTTTTTTTTGCTCATTTTCTTTTTTTTTTGAAGGAAAAGGCAGGAGCTCTGCCAAATGCATTAAGAAGGGATAAATGGAGAGGGTTTACAAGACTTGAACTGCTGAGAAATAAAATGCGGGCGGAAGCCCACGAGAGCAACAAGACAAGGCAGGTCGAGACCGCCCGAACCACTAGAACTATAGACTAAGCTACACTTTTAGATTCACACCGAAAAAAAGTCGCAACCGGCCGAATTAAAGATCAAGCATCTCAAAGGCCGCCGATCTATTACGCACGTCCTGGACGACCAAAACTGCCACCTGATGCACCGAGCTGTAGATGTTTTGAAAAATCCTACAATTCCTTTCCTTCCAAATGTTCCATAGTGCGTATGTAACCACCCCATCGAACTCTTTCCGCCTGGACATGACCACCGAGAGACGAGATTTCTTCCACCATGCGAATTCTCCATGTGAGCTCCGAAGGTTGGGGAGCAGACTAGATCGATTTGTGTGAGTAGAAGCACTCTCCTCCAAACTGCCTTGCAAAAGGACACATTAGCGATAGATGTGAAGCCGTCTCTGCGTCCGATCCACAGAGAACGCAAGAGGTTGCATGAGGCCATCCCCTAGCAGCTAACCTGTCCGCCGTGAGAATCCTATCCTGTATGAATAGCCAGGCGAAAAATCTGCATTTCCCTTCCGCTGGCGCGTGCCAAACCATCCTGTAGCTGTGGTCCGAAGTGGAACCAATGAACTGGGCCTTATATGCCGAGGCCGCTGAATACTCCCCCGTGGAAGTCCACCTCCAGGCAATTTGGTCCTCCGTGTGAGGCTGTAGCTGTACCTGTTGCACCGCCTGCCAAAGGCAAAAGAATTCCTGCAGTTGCTCCTCATTTGTGATTCTGCGCAAAAGTCGGATCCAAATCCCTGATGCAAGGAGTTCCTTTACTGTGCCTGTTCTTCTCCGCACCAGCTTAAAACAAGACGGCGCCAACTCTGCCGGTGATTTTCCCTGTAACCATCTGGATTCCCAAAATTTCGCTGATTCACCATTTCCTAGAACGATGATGGTGCTTGCAGCAAACAAACTGCAGTCAGAGGCAAAGCAGGGGAGCTCCGAACCTGCCCAAGGCTTGTTTGGATCCTTCCAAGCATACCACAACCATCGCAGCCGAAGCGCCCGACCAAATCTATCCAAGCATTTTGCCCCAAGTCCCCCTAGCAACTTGGGCTCAGACTTTCTTCAATTTACGAGGCGGTGGCCCCATTGCATTCATGCTCACCTTTCGGAGAAATCTAGGCGGATTCTATCAAGTCTCTTTGTTACCCATTTGGTGAGAGGATATACCGTTAAGTGGTAGACTGCAAGAGACGTCAGAACCGAGTTTAGAAGCGTCAAGCGAGCGGCCCTGGATAACAACTTTCCTTTCCATCCTGCAAGGCGCGCGCGCACCTTGTCAATAAGGGGCTGAAAATCAGATCTTTTGAGCTTCGTCAGTCGGAGAGGAAGACCTAGATACCTGCATGGGAAAGCTCTTACGCAAGCGGGAAAATCCTGTAAAATTGCTTCCAAGTCGAGCGCATCACATCTTATGGGATAGACCTCGCTCTTGTGGATATTGTTGTGCAGCCCGTAGCACCTCAAAGCAGACTAAAATGTCCTGAAAAGCTCGAAGCTCTTCCCTGCGAGGGGACGCAAAGATGGCCACATCATCCGCATATAAGGAGAGCCGAGATTTTGCCCAACCGACCGGGATCTCGGAAATGACTCCCACCTCCATAGCTTTGGAAATTAATCTCTGCAGAGGGTCCATGGCCAAAATGAATAGCATAGGAGATAGCGGATCTCCCTGTCGCAGCCCTCTCCTATGCTGGATTTGGGGACCTGGCGCTCCATTAAGAAGAACCCTAGAAGAGGAGGACGCAAGGATCAAGGAAATCCACTCCCTCCAACGCTGCCCGAAACCCAGTCGAGCAAGCAGATCGATCAGGAACTCCCAACTGACTGAGTCGAATGCCTTGGCAATATCCAACTTCAAGAAAAGAGAAGGGATCCTCCTCCTGTGCAACTGTGTGATCACATTCTTTGTGTAAAGAAAATTGTCCTGAATTGATCTCTTCTTGTGAACGCACTTTGACTTTGAGGGACCAAGTCATGTAGACGAGATGCAAGCCTTCTCGCAAGCACCTTGGAGAAAATCTTCCCTGTGCTATGAATGAGGCTGATCGGCCTGAAGTGAGCGACCCGAGAAGCTTCCTGTCTCTTAGGAAGCAGCACAATGTTTGCGCAATTCAGCAACCGCAAATGTCGCCCACTCATGCCATGCAGCTGAGAAAAGACATCCATGAGATCTGCGCAAACAATATCCCAGCACGACCTGTAAAAGAGACCTGTGAACCCGTCTGGACCCGGCGCCTTCTCGGCCGGCATAGAGAACACCGCCTCCCTAACCTCGTGCATGAGGAAGGGTTCGTCAAGCATGTCCAAATCATGACGTTGGAGACCTAGAGAGTCCCAATTAAAAGCGATGAGAGCGCTGTGTTTTGTGCCAAAATTTGTTGATGAAAGTAGTTGAAGATCTCTTCTTGCTTGTCCGAAAAGGAATGGACCGTACCCACATCGGTTTCTATAGATTGAATATGATTCTTAGATCCTCTGACGTTCACCTTGATATGAAAAAATTTTGTGTTAGCATCTCCTTCTTTGATGAATGTCATTCTTGAGCGTTGCCTTAAACGACTCCGCTTAACCGCCGCAAGGCCGAGCAACCTGTAGCGCAGACTGGCCCGAAACTCCCTTTCAGGACCCGATAGCTGTCGAAATTCCTCCGCCTTGTCTAACTGGAAGATAACCTCGGCCGCGATATTGAACTGAAGGGAAAGATCACCCAGAATGTTTCGGCTCCAGGCCTTCAACGCCTTTGCAGTCCTGGCTAACTTGATGTGCCACCTACGCAAAGCATCTGAGGACTGGACCGCTTTGTCCCACACCTGCTGTACCACGTGGATAAAGTCTGGCATTTTGGTCCAGAAGCTCTCGAACCTAAACCCTCGGAATCTGTTCGGCGTGACCTGTCCTTGCAGCAACAAAGGACAATGATCGGAAACGAGACTGGACAAAGCCTGCAGATGACAGTCTGGGAACAGAGTGTCCCATTCACTTGAAGCAAAGAAACGGTCAATCCTTGTTTGCGTAGGATTTTCCCTTCCATCCGCCCAAGTGTACAATCTGCCATTTAACCTAATCTCCCTGAGATCTGTATCGTCCAGCATCTTTTGAAAGGCCCCCATTACCCTCCTGTTCAAGTTGGAATTATTTTTGTCCGAAGCCCTGTAAATCATATTGAAATCCCCTACTATAAGCCATTCATGGCGCATGCGATCCTGAAGGTCAGAGATCTCCTGTAAGAATTGTAACTTTTCGCTCTCTTGTTGTGGGCCATATACCCCTGTGCAAGCCCAGCAGACACCATCATTGTTCATGCGAATTGTCGCAGACACCGAGAATGATCCGACATAAACGTCAGACATCCCAAAATGCACAGATGAGACAGCTAGGAGAATTCCCCCTCTTCTTTGTTGCGCCGGAAGAAAACAAAAATTGTCTTGGAAAGTTTCACCTAGCAGGTTCCTCAAAAGGGACCTATCAATCTCTTGAAGCTTTGTTTCCTGCAGACACACAATGGTGGCCCTTTCCTGTGAGACCAACTCCCTGATGACCGCCCTTTTTGCCGGGTTATTGAGCCCCCGGACATTCCAACTCAAGAAACGCACGTCCTGTTGAGCCATGAATGAAGGGTCCGAAGCCCCTGCCCCCTGCCCTGGAACCTGCTAAGCCAAGACCAACTTCTATGAACCTGAGTAGATGTATCTCGCCGTCCCGGCGACACGGAGGTTTAGCCTGATGTTTCCAAGATTTTTGAAATAAATTATTGCTTCGCCTTCCCGCGTGCATGGATCCGCACACCTACTGAGTGACACAGTGACACTGTCACGCACGTGCGTGTATGTAGCTTCCAGCCAGGCGCGGCGCCGGCGGCGGTGACGACGACGACGGCCCGAGCGTCCACAAGCGGATGAAGCGGTTTGCGGTGTACTCGAAGCACGCCATCCTGTACGAGTTCCCGCTCGCTACGGCGATGCTCGCCCACCGGACGGACACCTTCGCCGGCAACGCGTGGGCCAAGGTTTGCATCATTCTCCTCTTAGTCGCCCTCTCCCTGGACGGCCTGGCGGCGATCTGCCCATGCACCGTCAGTGCGCACGGCATCCTGGTCTACGCCTCCTCCGTGCTCCTCATGTTCATACCCTACTTCCTGCTCCTGTCGCGCAACAATGTCTACGCCTTCCTCGCCTTTGCGCTCGTGCCGCTCCTCTTGCTCGTCGTCTTGCTGTTCCTCAAGGAGCTCCGCCCCGGCGCTGAAGTAGGCGAAGAGTTCCCGCGACTGCGCGACGTCGAAAGCGGGGAGATGTTGATGAGCTACGATGACTACGACGGCAAGCTCAAAAAACTGTTCGATGAGTCGGCCGCCGTCAGCACCATCGCCGGCGCGGGGCTGTTGGCCGCCTTTTTCAGCTACTCCAACAACTCCTACCCGGCGCACGACGTCAGCGTCTCCGAGAGCCTGCTGTTCCTGACCATCATCGCCTGTCGGTTCGTCATGCTGGTCACCACTGCCCGCCCGATGTTCGGCCAGCCATCCTCACCGCCGAGGTTCGCCGGCTTCCTCGGGCACCTGTCGGGGAGACTTCCGGTACTGCTCTCTCTCACCGCTTTCGCCGGTGCCTCCAATTTCGTCGGGGGCCTCGCCATGCTCGGATTCTCGCTCGAATTCCTCGAGCTGGCCTTCTTCAGATCTAGGTTTTACAGCGAGGAGGTCGAGGCCGACCGCGCTGGTGAGCAGCGCCCCGACGCTGGCTTGCAGGCGCGGCTAGACAGTCAGCGGCAGCTGCAGCTGTGCGTCATGTACGTTATCTTCATGGCCCTGATGGCGCTCTACTTGGAGCTCGCCGGGAAGAAGGACCTCGGGGTGCTCGACAAGGCCAGGGTGCTGCTCTACTTCTCGGCCTTCTGCTGCTGCAAGCTCGACGGCGAGGGGAAGCTGCCGCTGCTGACGGCGGTGGACGCGCCGAGAGACCGTTTCTGGTAGTTGGGGCTCGCGCGCTCCGCCGTCATGGGACTCGCCGCGATCGACGGGCTCAGCCGTATTGCCATGATGTTCCTTATCAATAAGGCTTCGTCCGGAGAGGATTACCACAACTAGTCAACTTTTTATTATAGGCTTGCTATGTTATAAGGCAAGTAGAGATCATGATCATGATCAAATCATCTAAGTTATTCCATAAGCAGATCTATATACGGAGTATAAATAATAGTTTCAAGGCTGAGATGAATAATATAAGAGAAAATTGTCCTAAAACTTTTGTACTTCTTCGTATTCGTACTTGAATGTGTTTAGGATATAGGGCTAAAGCCAACAATTAACTCGTGCATCGCACGGGCTACATATGCATGGTTTGCTTCTCACACATGGCTACTTTTGAAAGTTTACCTGAGAATTTCTATATGCTATTTGCCTTCAATTATTTTAATAAATTTTTTAGCTTTTTTTACTTTTTATTTCTTAAGGCCCTATTTATTTGGGTTTTTTCACCGGCTTAAAAGCCAAAAAGCTGAAAGCTAAAACAAACAGATAATTTTTAAGCCAGGTTTAAAAAAAGCCAAAAACCTCCCGTGAACTAAAAGCTAAAGCCAATGTGAGGTGGCTTTTTTTGGCTTTTGCGGATTAAGATTTGTATTTGCCATTATAGTTGTAACATATTTATCCACCAGTGCCATCCATATATAAAGGAAACTTCATTACTTTTTTTTGGGTACTCTCCTCCCCCCGATGGCTGATCCCCCTGAGACTTGGCAGCGCATACTCCCTTGCGACTAGGGTATAGCGACGGCGCCCTCCTCCCCAGCATGCATCAGCTTCCTCGGCTCCTCCCCTAGCATCCGCCGGCCCACGACTCCACGGGGCGTATCCGCCGACGCCGACGACCACCTTCCGCTCCCCTCTCTCTGTGCCCTCTCGCCGGTTTGGGGAACCACGAGGACGCGTCGCCGCCAGCACACAGCCAAGACGTCCTCGGTTCAATCGTCAAATTGGCCGCCGCAGCCATATCAATTCACGCAGCCCCTCCGGTGTCTTCATCCACCCATCTCTAAAAGAGTTGTCAATTTGTTTCGAATCAAATCGCGGTTAAGCTTGCAATTGCGCCTTGGAATCCTCTCTCCCAGTCATCTAATTAGTTTAGGAAACGTCGATGCATGCGATTCGAGTCGAAGTTAGTTGTTCGTTTACTTTCCCCTACCTGGTGAGGATTTTGTTAGCGCCTATGCTATGGGCCGTGGATTCCTGCATCAGAAAAAAAACAGGACATGACTGGAAGGTTTGTGCTCCTTAAGCACTAAATTTTTAGATTGTGAAGAGCATCAGTACCAGTATTTTGCTAAGCATGAGCTTAGTAGAATTTTAAATTTTGATGTTCAGTACAATTATTTTAGAGTACTCATGAAAACCTCCATTACTAGTTGCATATCCTTGATCTTCTTATGTCCAGGCAGCTTCGTGCTAGGTGTGGGAACGGGTTTGAACTGAATAATTCTTCCCGTGCAGGTCATTTACAAAACACTCTCTCCATACTGAAACCAAACAATATGATGAACACCATGTGCTTTTTGACAAATCAGAGATACTTGAAGAAATGTGCAGGTTTAATTGATGAAGGTGGTGACACTGACACACAGGTGGAAGGCATCCAGGAGGAGCAGGAAGTGAACACACAACAACTTGAGCAGGAGAAGGCAGTGTTGTTGTGTAAAATACAAGAGCTTGGTTCTGAAACCATTAGGACATCGTCTGGCCCTCCAAGGACGCCGTACTAGTTAGATCATAAATACACTCCACGATCAAGATAGTGTTCACAATTATGGGCAAAGAGCTAATTATTTTACATACAACTATACTTTTGCAGATCTATTAGCAATAACTTGTAAGTGGATGGAAGAAGATAATAGGCGTATTTGTAGCGCTGAAACATCAGTCGATTGATGTATCTTATTGAAGGCTCCCTACTTTGTACAGAGTTATAAACTACTACTGCTATTTTGGAGGACTTCCTTGAGTGTACATACGTAGACCTGTATGCCTGCAGTCACCGGAAATTGGAGTAGAACTCCAGAAGAAAAATTATAGTGCTTTCATTGTAGTCCAATGATTTTCCTTTCTTTTCATGCATATCTTAAATTGCAGTGCTACAAATACACTATTTGGTGAAAAAATCATGAAATATTTATATCAGATAAATCGGTACATAAAAGAAGTTCTCACAACCCTAAAGGGTATTTCAGACTTTCTATCAATAAGCTACACCATCTAACCTATTAAAAAGCCAAGATACCAAACAGTTTGTCTTGGCTTAAAAGCAGACTGCTTATAAGCTCATTAAGCTAAAAAGTTAACTTTAAGCCATAAGCCAAAAAGCCTAAGCCGAAACAAACAGTCATGTATATACTCGCAGTGAGTCAAAGCTTTTCTTAAAAAAATAATCACGTACAGTAGTTGCACGATCCGCTGCTGCAGGCTTAATAATTAAGTTTGATTAAGGAACATACTCCATTCATCAACGTTGAAGAATAAAGGAAGGCGGCAGTTCATTCCTCCTCCAGTAGGCCAGACAAACTTTCTAACAGCGGCTTTTCCCTAGTTTAATGGAGTGTAGAACAAACAGAAGTATTAATCTAAAGTACCGGACAATGAAAAACAATATTATTAGAAAGAGAGAGCAAGAATTCGACGGTTCTTTAGCCGATCTAACACTACGAGGGAAATGACCTGTAGTCCCGGTTGGCAACTGGTTTTAGTCCCGGTTGTCAAACCGGGACAGCCTATTCAGGACTGAAGGTCATAGATCTTTAGTCCCGGTTCGCTCAACCGGGACTAAAGCCCTCCTACGGTGTATAAAGTATCTAAAAAATATGGCGAACTCAAGACTCGAACCTCGTGACTCTAGCCTCACCCTTCTAACCAACCCACCCACCATCGCGTACTGATATACATAGAATATGTATTCCTTTTGAACTTTCATAAGCGAGGCATCGATGCGGTTAAGTAACACGAACCGTATGCGATGCCCTCTATCGATATACCGGTTAGTGTTATGAACCGGTACTAATATACCCTGCCTTTAGTACGGTTCGTAACCGAACGATCTTGATGTGAGGGCATCGATACGGTTAAATAACCTGAACTGGTCTTGAAAAGCCCACGACGATCTGTAGCCAATGAACCGGTACTAAAGCCCTCATCAGTACGGGTTCAAATCCAACCGGGACTGATGGGCCGGTATGAAAGGTCTAATCTATAGTAGTGTAAAGTAATACCACTGTTCTAAACAGAAGTGTTAATCTAAAGTACCACTGTTCTTTAGCCGATCTGAGATTTGGTACAAGAAGCCAATGCAACGGTTTGTAAATTTCTTTTTGGAAAAAAAAACATAAAAAGAGAGAGCAAGAATTCAACGGTTTCACGCGCATGTGATCACACGTGCAGGCAACGCATATTCTAATTCTACTCGTTTGATCAGCTGCCGGCCAGCTTTCCTCTGCTTCTACTGCTATCTCCATTAATTATTCTCGTTAAATAAACGCGGAGCTAGAAGCATCGTCGATCTCATTTGCCAGCAACATGCCATGTTGCATTGTTCCGAACCTCCCAAAAGTCCTACATTTAGCTCGCAAGTATCCATGGTAAATTCCTTTTTTTTAACCTTTTTAGCAGCCCACTGATTGCTTCGATTCCGACTACCCGCAGGTACGCTGTTAATCTAACTAGCTTCATCAGGTCCTTATTCCAGAATTGTGTGTAGAAATTAGCACCCCTATGCCTCTTGCACCACCTACTCTACAAACGAAGCAATGGATAGAACTAGTCTTCCCATTGTTGTAGCTACATAATTGCTTTCAATAATCTAGCATGTCGATCATGTGTGATGCAATCCCGTGGCCGGTCACCCACATCAACAATTGTCATTCTCACCTCTACAAATGCAAGTGCAATAGGAAGAGTTTGGTTGTTGCCATCCACTATGGGTCCGTTTTGCTCAAGGGCAAAAGGTGATGGGATGGTCCCATCCATCCTTTTTCACCTATCTCGCTTTTTAGTTAGATGGATGGATGAATGAAGGCAGCTAATTCTTAGGAATATTTCTTGTATATACTGGATGAAACCATACCATGAAAATCTCACCCCACCCATCTTATCCCTCCAAATTTGAGCTCTTATCCCATCCACCATCCAACCAAACAAAATTTTGGCTCACCCCATCTATTTCTCATCCCTTCAACTAAATATGAACTTAGATGGCCTCATCCCAACCAAGGTGGATGGACCTATCTCATCCATCATTTGTTTTTGAACCAAACAGACCCTACGATTACAATCAATATCTGACCCTTGTACTTCCCAATCAAGAACATACCAAAGCAATGGACAATAATGGCTAAATGTATTGATGCACACACCAAAAGCAAAGAATGCTTGCTTAAGTACCATCTTTCCAGAGAACCACTTCAATGCCTTTTCCACAATATTAACATAGATTCTAGTATTCTTTGTTATATGACTCGGAGTACTCCCAAGCCACCCGCTCACCTTCACTCACTACTAGTTTGTCGAATTGATATGTGTTCCACTTTAACAGAATGGCCTTATCACCTCTACCCTACTCATCATCAAAACTTTCATCATCTAAAAAGGCCTCATTGTCATGGTCTTCAAGCTCTATCTGTTTCAGGAAGGTTACGATCTACTCAATTTCATCTATAATGCCCATGGATTCCTGCGTCTCTTCCATGGGGTGGTCTACATTCTCAGCTTCAACTGAGTCAGTACCACCACCTCCATCTTGGCTCATAAAGTACAGCTCACTGTGGCTCAACTACCCAACTTCTTAATAATGACCACTAATGGCATCTTCCTGTGTTACATGAGCTAGCGGAACTTTTTCAAAGGCTTCGGTTAACAAGACTAGCAGCTTTCCTCGCTCCTTCACCAATGTTACATATGAGCTCCACGATGTAGCCCCTTCAATTCCAATAACCCCAGTATGTATTGCAGTACCCGAGTTGCAACACATGTAACTTTAGATCATGCAATACATGGTCCAACAAGAACAACCGATACAACTATCTCATAACAATGCCTCATGGAAGCTGCTTTGCAATTGATAGACTTTCTTTCACAGATAGAAAATCACATAAATAAATCCTTCTGCACACATCTATGGAACCCATTCTCTGTAGTTTTGAAAGAAACTTGCTCAGTCATACCTGTCAACAGGGGCGAAGCCAGGAAATATTGCCGCCGGGGTCAGGTCGCAACCTTGTGGTACGTGGGCTCTAGGTTGTTGACGCTTTGGGCCGTGGGAATGCTGGCCTGCTGGGTGTTTTGCCGCATGCCGCTCAGCTATAGGGGTCAACCTTGTTATTTGCCGGTGTCAGAGCTAATATTTAGCATATGGATATAATGGACTAGCAGAAAGTCATCGGTGTCAACTGACACCGACGCTTGACTGTAGCTCCGCCCCTGCCTGTCAACGATTTCAACAAATAATCTGATGTTACTCATTCGATTAAATAACGCGAAATAGACCTAATAACAAATCTGATACTCGGAGTTAAACTTGCATAGGAGGGGATCGATTTACCTAGCTAATGCACAACGCCCTACAGAAATGCAAAAAAAATCGAGCATGTTTTGTACAAATAGAAATTACCATGTATGCTTTACCTATATAGCACACATAGATATAATAACGGATCCTACAAAAACTTTGCAACTATGTACTAGAAGGATAAATAGATCTATAAAAAAAATACATTCTCCATGTTCTAAATAGAACTAAGTAATAGATCTAATATTCTAAAACTAAGTGCTACAGTACACCTAACTACTACGAGAAAGTGCAACAAACTACTTTGGGATTTTATATCTACAACCACACTATTTACACATCTACCCATATTCCAATAGAAATACAAACCTAATCATTTTATTTGGTAACCTTTCGTGGTTTCAAAATAAATCTACAAACAAAAAACACATATCTAAGATAGGGAGATCCACTCCTCCTCTGCTCTGCTTTGCTATTTTTCTCATCTTCTCCTAGTCCTCACCCCCCTCCTCTTTTCTTGAATAGATTTAAGTTTGATCGTTTTTTGCAGGTTTATCTGAGTTCAAATGATAATTCGTTGTCTCTGTCGGCAAATGAATGGCGATGAGATGCCGTAGTGAGCGATGTGGCACTATTCCATCTATTATTTGACGACACTCTCTGTCTACATTTCATATGAAGATCTAGATGATGTTGCGATTTCAAATAGCGACAGGCCTATTGTCTCCTTTTGAAATGCCAACCGAGCTATATTTCTGTAATTTTTTATTTGAACATTTATTTATGTAATATTAATCAAATTTATATTATTAATAAAAAAATTTAATAGAGAGCTGGCAGTTAGCTGCTTTGGGGCAAGAATTATTGATGTGTATACATGAGCCTGTTGCATGTTGCTGGCAGTCAAAGCTTTCTTGTTCCATCTCTGTATGACTGTATCCATCTTTCCATTCACGTACGCGCCTATTTTGCCTGGCCCGCGAGGTCGATTTGCCTCCGAGACCGGACATGCGACGATTTTATTATTTAATCTCTTTTCGATTTTTTATAATTTCTCACGTAACTTATTTCCAAATTTAACTTACTTGGCATAGCAAGATAGAGTAAGTAAGCTTTGAGCCAAAAAAAAAAGGTATTTTTAGCCAGACAACATCGTCACGCCACTAGAGACAGAGTGACAATATTTGAACTCCGTCTACACCCACTTTCCCATTCACGTCACGTGCGCGCCTAGTTTTGCCGGGCCCGCATCGTCGATTTGTCGGTGCGTCTAATTTTCTACCCCGGCCGGAGACCGGACATAATAACGACCGGATGATAACCGACTGGGATATGGAGATGCACTAGGATAACAATTTCCGGTCAATTTTGTACGCACAAGTGAGCAATTATATATATATCCATCCAGTTCGTTTCCATCGACTACTGGCGAGTCGCACGGGGTAATTCGGGTTAATTCTTCTTTATACCTCCTAATAAATATCCAGATTTATTTGATACTATCTGCATGTATGTATTGAATATATTGCTAGAGATAATAATTAAGAGTAGTCTAGTTATTTTCAAAATCAACCTGGCCTATGTGCTATGAGAAAATACACCTTGTAAACTTGGAAAAATGTGTAGTTTCTTAATGTAAATGTATACCATAAGATCAAATCTATCTAGCAAATTTCACTATGGGAAGCTCAAAATTCCCACAACAACAATTGGTCCGTGTTATTTACAAAAGTCTACTTGTTGTTGAATTTATAATTCTAGCAAATACAATTAGTATGATAGCAAAGAAGCACGTATGACATTTTAAAAATAACATCAGAGGAGATAGTTCAATAACCCTATATATCATGGTTTGGTATTTCCATAAGTACCATTGTAAAACCGATAACTCAATTGGAGGTCAGATATCTACTGGAAAGTAAAGCTAAAATTTGTTTATTTTTAATGACTAAACATGCTGATTTTTTAAGGTACGAAATAGCATGGACTAAACTTGCCTTTTGGATATTTCTAATTATTGTTCAATGTTGATTGATTTTTCAGCGAGATGCTAATGGAGCAGCACACGCGTACGCTAAATTTGCTAGCTTCTTCTAGATGTCAGGCGTGGTCGTGGCTTGATTGTACACCTGATTTCCTTTTATCTAGCTTGATGGTGAATTGTAACCCTACTCATGATTAATGAAATTATCTATTTGGCCTGAAAAATGTTATGGGCTATTTGGATAATAGGTTATGAGAGGTGGAAATGGGATAATTAGGATATAATGTAAGACAAATCTATCTTCCAATCCGTCGATTCAAAGACTAAATTTATTCCACCTCACATCTCAATCACATTCCCACCCCTCGTTTCTTATTATCCAAACAGCCCTAAGATATTTTATTGATGGGTGTCTAACAGATCCATATACGTGTACAATGAGAGCCCTGTGCCTTTTTTATGTGACTAAAATAAATAATATTAGGTTGAGCTGCGCGCGATGCCGCACAATCTGGCACAAGTTTTTTGCAAATCGAATTTATGGAATCATAGGTCTCTTTTTTTCAAAATAACCGGCGGAAGGATCTATTTACGATTCTAAATTTTTTTAAATCTTCCAGGTCGAAAGAACCGGCGTTTTTTTTGCAAAATGACCGGTGGAAGGACCCGCTAGTGATTCCAATTTTTTTTAAAATCTTCCGGGCAGAAATAATCGGCAACCGCGTTGAATTTGCAAAACTACGGGGTCCTCTCTGCAAAATAACAGGTGGAAGGACTTATCCGTGATTTTTGATTTTTCAGGGGGCTTTTCCGGGAAACCGGTGACGTGGCAGCCTGCATGTGCCTAAATCCTCCCGACATTAAGATATATACCGGCCGAATGTAGCGCTACGATCGCCAGCGCAACAAGACGACGCGAGTGTAAAATTCGAGAAATCTGGTCGTATTTTCGGTTTTCTTTTTTTTAAAAAAAATGGGTCATTAGGATCCGTCGGTGAATCTATAGGCTGTTATAAACCTTCGAGGAATCTACGGTTTTTTTTGAAAAACCGCGTGGAAGGACCTAAACGTAATTTCAAAATTTTTCAGGTCTATCTTACAAAAAAATCGACGAAAGGATGTAAACACGATTTCCAATTTGACCATAAACCTTTGACGAATCTGTGTTTTTTTAGAAAAACACGTGGAGGGACCTAAACGTAATTTCGATATTTCAAGTCTATCTTATTAAAAAACCGTCAAAAGAATCTAAACGCGATTTTTAATTTTTCGGAGGGCCTCTCCACGAGGTGCGACACGTGGGCCGACTGAGGAGGGCTGAATTCCATGCGCTATTATATAGTCAATATTTTGTAAACACTACAATTTCTTCTGGGAAACAGTCGAACGACGCTTGTTATTATATATTACGAGTAGATCTCCGGTCTATACTGATACTATCACACTGTCTTTCTCTAGCTAGCTCGATCTGGTACAACACAACTAGCATTAGTTATTAGCTAGTGTTGAAAATAACTAAGCAATGACTCTATTGTTTGCGACTAGTACATAATGGTACATCACTATCGTTTCATCTAGATTGATTTTGAAGTTTTTAGGAAAAAATGATTGTACGTGATAGATGACTTAAGAGGGGTGTTAATAAAAATTACTATCGGTTTTCAGGTTAGAAGTAATTGTGATATAGCACTGGGCACATCATAATCGATTCTTATATTCTCACAAAAGAACTGATATGCACATGCTCATAGTGATGATCATGCACATCATACATCGTCATCACTATCGTTTCTTACGTGCCCATCACTATCGCTTCTCACGTGAGAAGCGATAGTAATGTGCATGCTCATCACTATCGTTTTTTACGTAAGAAGCGATAGTGATGTATACTATACTAGTTGATTTATACTATGTAATGCAGCTCGAAGTTAGGTTCAATGATCATGGCGACGTACCTATATAGGTTTCACTGGGTTCTACTTGTAATTATACCAAGACAACCTGGTAATTTACCATGATTCCAAAAAGGGCGGCACCCACGACTTGAGGCCTATCAGAGATTTACTCGATGGGTCATACGGTGTCTACAAAGCAAGCTGAAGCATATTTATAAGTTTTCGGTATCCGCTAATACACAATAATCCTTCACACTCCATAAGAGCATCTCCAACAGTTCCTAATATTTAGACTCCCAATATTCTTAGATTGGGACTTTCTCAAAAAATTTTGGGTCTACAAAATACCTTGTTCTCCAACAGTTCCTATATTTTCTCCCAAAAACACCTTTGAATTGGTCCGGTGGGCCATCCTGGGCGCGAAATAATGTTGATTGGGAGCGCGGACAGAGCGCACAAAAATGAGGAGTCGGGGTGCTGTTTTTGGGCGTGCCAAAATTTGAGGAGCTAGAAAGAGGAACTGTTGGAGTACTTTTTTTTGCAATCAAGCCCAAAATCAGGTTTTAGGAATGGATTTTAGGCACTGTTGGAGATGCTCTAATAATACCCTTCGAACTAATTACCCTATTATATTTTGACAGTGCCACCAGCAGCCAAAGGACACTAACCTATGTGGATTATACGTTTGCCATAATATGCAACTCCTCATTGGTTTAAAGAAGACCAATGTTATAGAGATTCATCAATCTTGCAACAATTGTTTCCACTTATTAATTTAGATACACGCAAAACTTACTTTTCCCATCGAAAAGCTTGGCAATGCGCTGAATCTGCGTTGGAACAGGCTAACCTGCTAGTTATTCGAGGACAACTCTGTGCCTTCTTGATGTGTGAGGTTATAAATCCAAAAGACGAATGCCACTCAAGCATCACCTGATATCAGAGTTGTGAATTTGTTAGTTACCGTTTCGATTAATTTGTGAATCTTGTGCTGTGAATTTGTAAGTTGTAGTTCTAAATTCAATTGGTTATTATATATGTGACTTGATTTCTGAAATGGATGCATTGTATATTGTAATATGTGATCCAAGTTCATTTCTGAAATGTATGTCATAACATACTAGTGATGCTCTGTAATGCTTTTGTTTTAGAGGGCATGGCTAGAATTTCCTGAGACTAGCCAATTAATAAAAATAGTAAACCTTGGAAAATAAGCATCACAGACGATTCTTGTTTGGAAACGTCTGTGATGAGGGTTACATCACAAACAGTTCCAAACAAGAAACATCTGTGATGTATCCCACATCATAGACGGTTAAAAAACGATCTGTGTTGAAAGCTACATCACTGACGGTTGCAGTCAAGAACCGTCTGTGATTTATACCTCATCATAGACGGTTCCAAATAAGAACCGTTTGTGATGATGTATACATCACAGACGGTTGTAGCCAAGAATAATCTATGATTTATCCCTCATCACAAATGGTTCCTAAAAACCATTTGTGATGAGAGATGCATCACAGACGTTTCTTGGTTGAAACCATCTGTGAAGACTATTTTGACAGGCGGTTCACAAACCGTCTGTGATCACTGAAGTTATCACTAACGGTTGCTCACAGACGATTCGCAAAACCGTCTGTGATGACCCTCACAAACTGTCTATGATGTGTTCTTGTGACGAAGTAGGCACGAAGGACAAATAGACGACCGTGCCTGGGCTCATCGAAGATGAACCGAGCCGGCACGGCAGACATGACAGGCCATCATGACCTGGCACAATTCAGGCACGAAGCAAGATGAGCCCGTGAGGGGCCAGCCTGGCACAGCACAACGCCCACCTCTAGGTGCAACTGGGAATGGGATGCTCTCCCTCGCCCGGTTCCAGCCAGCGCATGCAGTGCCATGCTTCATGAAATTGCAAATATGGCCCTCTATTAACCATGGCAGGCACCTACCATGTTCGAATACTATGATAGGTGGACCTACTGTGATCTCATGCTGCACCAGGTACAGGTAACACGCGTCATCTCCCGGTCCTTTCGTGATCGAAAAGAGACTAAATTTGCAATTTCGTTCGAATGAAGATCAAACTTACAAAAAAGGGGAGAGGTGCTTCTATACTTTTCTTTTTAAAAGTTGCATAAATATTAAAGCATAAATAAATAATAGATTATGATTACTTATCTCTTTATTTACTTCAAAATTTATGCAATTTGTATCAAGAGGCAAAGCAGAGAAACACTGTTAAAAAAAATCAAAGGACTAAAAAACCAGAGACTCCTTTACATGTCTCTCTATCAATCTGCAAGCCACCACCCTTTTCCTCCTCTCAATCTCCTCTAGGGACGGATTTAGGTAAAAAGATCATCGGAGTTGCTGGAGTCATTACAAACTTACAACACCAACTCGTAACTTGTAATAAAAGGACTATATATTTATATACTAAAGGAATTATACGTGTTAACCTAAAGATAGTCGGTGTACCCTGGAATGCGTTGTACATGCCCAGATGACCAGATGCCCTTAATTTCCCTTTCCACTCGTTCTCTCATCTCCGTTCCCCACTCCACCACCTTAACGGTTACTTTACTTGGCTACAGGTCAAAGTGCGAGGGAGAGATGATTGGTGCCATTGTTTGATTCACATTCTAAACAAAACAACAAACCTCTAATAGGCATGCATTTGGCTAAACAGACCACATGGGAAAAATGTCAAATTGAATCCTTATGTATTTTTTATAGGTAACAGTTGTCCAGCTGACACACAGAAATCATGGCATACCATCCAGCTTTCAGCAAAAGCAGCAATGCTTCATATATAACTAATGAACTGACATGCTTACAAAGTGTGCAGCAGGTTGATACGTAACGAATTAATTACAGAAATGGACATGCTTATAAAGCAGCAGGTTAGCAGCAATCCACTTTTGTTTTTATTGATAACCTTATTTGATGAATGATCTGAGTGTACATGTGAAGTTTTGAATTTATAGCTTTAAGTGTGAGTGTTGGTGTAAGTTAATGGTGCTGGGACATGTAAATTTAGCTTTTTCCCTTAGTATAATATGAATGGAATCGATTTGATTTGGCATACTTGAGAAGTGATGTTAGTTGGACATTTTAATTGCATGAATTTGCTGAATGTTATGGTTATGCTGATCTCGAGTGGTTATGTTTGTATGTACATACCTGTATGTTCCTATGTGTACTTAGGTATGCATATACACTTATACAATGCTATTAAAGACTTGCTTATAAATATTAGATTTGTTGATTTTTGAAATTTTAAAACCAGAATTCTAGTTCTTTAATCGCTAAAGCTTTTCTTAAAATGGACAGAGGAAATTTCAAATTAAGGCCAAAATTTGATTTTAAATTTTTAAATTTCTCTCATTATTTTGAGGGTGATACAAATATATTTATATATGTATATTTGTTGGAGATATAGCTTATTAGCATAGAATTTGAATTAAGTTAATGGCTATGAGCTAAGATGTGCGTGTGTGTGAATAGTGTGCCTAAACGCATACAGATATAATGCTTAAATGGTTTGGAATCATTTGAATGATATCTTATTGTGCACTACTGTTTGACTTTATCTCTAGATGCTACTGAGGGAGGATTTAGAACAGATGAGCTGGGTCTTTTAGAAATCTTGAGAAATTGGGTGGGTTTTACAATAACTGAACTGATCAGTAATGTACCATGAGTTATTTCCTTTTTACTGATAACCTACCAAACTCATCACTTCGATAACTGAACTAATCAAGTAATGTATTAGGGCATGTATAATGGGTATTAATTGCTGGCCCTAAAAATTACCACATAAGCAAAAAAAGCTGATATGGAGGAGAGAGATACCAAAGAGAGAGAAACAACAACTCTTCATGTAGCAACGACTCATGGCAAGCTGGCGGAGTAGTCGGGGGGGGAGGGAGCGAAGCCTGCCTCAGCGGTCAGCGGAGCGTTCGGGAAAGCGAAGTGTGTGGAGGATTCTGGAAAGACGGAAATCATGGCGCGCAAAGATCCAACGTGTGGCCAAGCGATCTCGATCGGATGGCTAGGGAACGCGGATGGGCACGTGTCCAGTGCGGTGCAGAGTGCACTGGAATTCCAGGTGGCATAAGATATGTATGATGCTAAAATAGATATGTGAGATCCGTCACCTGTTGTGCTTGCCTGGAAGTTGCTATAATGAACGAGAGCGCTGTTGAAGTTATACTACGGTATGAAAGCATATTAAATATATTGTTTATCATTACTTTTATGAAAGCATATTAAATATATTGTTCATGTTACTTTTACGATAAAAAAGATTACTATATTTGTAATTTCACTCCAACGGAGCTGACTCGGGGGAGGATGGTGACGCAGGACGGCATGAACCCCCTCCCCGTCCTGTCCGATGATGCTCCAATTCCATTCCGCCATATTTTTTTTCTTGTTCGCTTTAGTTTCGTGCGTACCTGAAAACTCTGAAATCAAGAAAAGCAAATATTCTCTCTATGGACTCCCTCAGCTGCATATTAACAGTACGACCATCTAATTTCCACTTGTATACAGTAGATTAACAATTACAACAGTATAACTAGCAACCCTGAAGAAAAATGGACACTGCTCAGGTGCAGTCCCATAGGGACTACAACTTAAGTAGTCATCGCAGAACCGTTCGATCGAAAAACAGCTAGATCTTTGAGAGTGGTACTGTAGTAAATCATTGTGCTAATTCTCTGTTGCATTAGGCACTTAGCAAGTACTGTAGCACATATTTTTAACTGATGCCAAGGTTTCAATTTTCATTTTCGAACCATATCTTGGGGGCGACCAAAAGCAAAATTTTAGTCAAAATTCAAAAACCAAATTTCAAATCTGGTATTTTTAAGGCTGCAAAAACTGAAATGTTGACCCAAATGACCGTAATTTCGGCCCAAACTATTGCTTCCACGCCCGCTGCGATAAGCCCTTATCGCCACCTTCACCTCACCCTGCCCCCAAATCGCTACCCCGTCACCCTGCTTGCCCTTGCCCGCACAGGTCCTCGCGTGTCTGATGCCCCTCCTCATCACCCACGCCAAGCGCGCAGATAGTTGGGCCTCCGTCAAGATTTGGAATCTGAGGGCGAAATCCAAAATTTTGACCGAAATTTTCGAAATAATGACAAAATTTGAACATGACTGGTGCTCATGAAATGACCACGATAACAGCATGCATGAATCATAAAATATATTACTATTTTATTAGTTTTATCATATCTTAGTGGCCTTTTGGCTAGGCTTGCGGTACAAATTGGAATTTTTTTATTTAATATTTATTTTAAATCTTTTTTCGAAAATAATCGATGAAAAAAATAGCAAAAATGCCCTCCCGTCGCCCCAGTATGGGGCAATCGCCCCATACTAGGGCGATAGGAGGGTCACCCGACGGCGCCTAATGACGAAATTTGAAAATTTGAAGGCGAAATTTTCAATTTTTTAAAAAATCATTTGATGCCTGAATCTTTGAGGCGATAGGGCCCACCATTTTTTTATTTAATATTTGTTTTAAATTTTATTTGATATAATCAATGGGAAAAAAATAACCTGCTGTAAAAATGTCAGGAGGCACACTGCCCGAGGTAAATATCGCCCTAATATGGGGGCGATCACCCTATATCCAGGCGATATCTACCCTTTATAACCTTCGTTCTCGCTCGTGATCTCACAAAGCTAGCAGCGAAAGAAGAAGAAAGAAAAGAAGAGAGAAGGGAAGGAGAGGGAGGAAAAAAAATAAGAAGTAGAGGATCAATCCAAAATGCCGAGACGTGCAAGTGGAAAGGGAAAGGGGAAAGCAAAGGAAGAGGGAAGCACCTCGGACTGGCCGCGTAACGTCGCGTACCAGGACAGGACCTCTTCCTATCTTGCGGGGTTGTCCCACCGATGTGTCTGTGCGGAGATCCTTGCAGGCTTGTCCGCTCTTGGGAAATTCCAACTTGGAAGAGGAGATATTGGAAGTGCCGCAACTATGCCTTCGACCCGCTTGAGAAGAGCCTGAAGAATCACCAGCTAGTAACAATCATACGTGTTTCATAATATTTCTACATGAAACTTTGCTAATTTATGTTTTATGCAGTCATCTCCGCCGCTGTGTGAATTTGAGCAGTGGTTTGATATGGAGATCGACCCCGAAGACCAAAGGCTCCTTGATCAAAGCATCCGAGATGAGGAGTTCAGGCGGCAGCTTCAAGCGTAGCGTGACGCCACATGCGAGGAGGCACGTCGAAAAGAAGCAGAGGAGAAGGAGGTCGAGACAAAGAGGAAACGAGAGAGGGCACGTCGTGCTAGAGAAGCCCCACCGGAGGCATGGGCGAAAGGGAAGTGGCCTCGATCCACTCAGTAGACATGAAGTTGTAACCATTATTTTCCTTGTTCGTGATGCGCATCCCAGTTTTATGTCGTAATGAAGAGTGTGGTCTAGTTTATTTTTCGTAGTAACTTCTGATTTGAGAAATCGTAGCCACTTAGGGGTTTTCGTAGCCTCACGGGGCCCACCAGATGCGGCCCAGAAAATACGGGAAAAATCACGAGTGCCCTATGCAATGCGGGCTACCACTTATCTATGGGCGACTTGGCCAAGCGTTGCCCCGGCACGAAGTTGCGAAAATCGGAAAAGGCACACGCGGCCATGTAACCGCGAAAATCGTGGCCACTTAGAGATTTTCGTAGCCTCGCGGGGCCCACCGGATGCGGCCCAGAAAATACAGGAAAAATCACGAGTGACCTACGCAACGCGGGCTACCACTTATCTATGGGCGACCTGACCGAGCATTGCCCTGACACAATGTTGCCAAAATCGAACAAGGCACACATGTTACTAATTGAGAAGGATAAGCTAAAAAAATGCAAGCACTGAGTTTAGACAGTTATACAACATGGTGCTGAAGATAAAGAAATTACAAAAGTATAGCTATACAACAACTTAGTCACGACCACGCTTCCTAATCTAGTCCGTGGGGTACGTAAGTGGCGACGGAGGACGGGCGTCCCTCCTAGGCCGGCCCTACGGCGCAGGGGAGTGTAGTCAGTCGGCGACTCGGGTGCGTCCTGGTGCGGTGCTCCCAGGAGCTGAGAGGGGGCGAGGTAGTCGGTGGACAAGTACTCGTCCACGTCGAACGCTGCCTCCCCCTCGATGTCATCGTAGTCTGCATCACCGAAAGCACCCTGGGGTCCTGGTGGGACGTGATGTCGTGCCCCGAATCTGCAAATCCGGACACTCTGTGTATTCTGCACTAGTCCAGGATTGCGCTAGTGCACACAGGCTAAACAGGGTTAACGTACCACAATCATACACAGCGGAATAATAATAAAGTATTCCAAACATGTATATAAACGAGTTGTACGACCTTATGGTCTCCTTACAATAGTTTGCCACGCAGGGCTTACAGTTGAAAGCATCTAGGCCCCCTTGTGTTTGATGGTTTTGGTAATTAATGACAATCACGGAAAAAGGAACTAATGTTGTTTGCATGAGTAAAGTGAAAAAAAAACAGGAAGGACGATTCTTCAAGGGACATCAAAATGATACAAGTCTAAAATGGAAGGCATACGCATCGAAGAAACAAAAAGAAATGAAGGAAGATCGACTCTTCATGGGACATCGAAATGTTACAAATAAAAAGGGGAAGAGTATGCATCGGAGAAGCAAAAGAAATAAAGGTATAAAATTTTAGAGATATTTTCTAGTCATTCAACCGATCTCGGAGTTGGGAGAAAAGATCGGATTGTTAGGATAGTCGCCGTACTATTAAGAGGGACTTGATTGGGGTCTTGAACTTTAATTGTGCATCTAATATGGCTCAAATAAATATTTGTTCATTCATGCATTCGAGAGTCACTGCCTTCTGGAAATTGAAGTCAAGGCCGGCACTACCGCAATGGGTACCGGTCATATAGTGTCGGTAGGTTTTTAACAGAGAGCTATTTTTCTGGTTCTTCGTAGGCCGGCACTACCGGGCTAGGTGGGCGGTAGTACCGCAAATGGGGTACTACCGCACCTAAGCTTCTTGATAGCTTTATATGAGGCATTTTCTTTTAATTTGGCAAGGTCTTGGTACTATCACTTTTAAAAGCGATAATCTGAAGCCATATATAAAAAGCATCTTTATGTGACTCGTGTCAGCGCATTTAATGCCCGTACTAGCCGTTGGTACAAAGGGCGGTAGTACCGGCCCCTAGAGGGCGGTAGTACCGGCCATGGCGATTTTTTCAGGATTAAAAATGAATAACGGCTAGTTTATGTGGGGTGGGGTTATAAATACCCCTCACATGCTAGGGGCTGGTTGGTGACTCTATTGAATACTCCTTAAGCCCTAGCAATACTCTCCACACTCTAGTGCATTCAATTCTTGATTCTTGGGTTCTTAGAGAGAAAAATTGAGTGCATTGCTTTGTTTGAGCCATATTGATTGCACTCTTGAGTTCAAGCCTACATCAAGTTTGTTACTCTTAGAGGTTGCCGCCTCCTAGATGGCTTGGAGGCGTGAGGTCCCGGTGATCTTCACAAAGAAGCTTGTGTGAAGGCCCGGATGATTGTGAAGGCAAGGAGCTCGCCTACCCGGAGCGGGGAAGAGCTACCACGAGTGATCGGGGAAGGCTCAAGCGAGAGGAGCCGGCTTGAAGAAGTTCAAGTCACCTCAGCGTGGAGTAGGGGAGGCAGCAAGTCTCGAGACCACGGGATAAAAATTCACGTGTTCATCTCTTGTGGTTTGCTTTGTTTTACTTTTGTGCAATTCTAGCAAATTGGTTAGCTTCATGCTACTTGCTTAGCCATTGACATAGTTGAGTAGTTATTGTTATTTGGTGATCACTAGAATTGCTAAGTATTAAAATTGTCAAAATTGTCACTAGTTCTTAGAATTCATTAAACTTGAATTTTAGTGATAGACAATTTAGAAAAGCCTATTCACCCCCCCCTCTAGGCTCATCCTCGATCTTACAAGTGGTATCAGAGCTTGGTCTCTCTTTATTTTGGCTTCACCGCCTAGAGAGCAAGGATGGCCAACGAGGGGATTTCAATTGGAAAAGCTACTTTCTTTGATGGTACAAATTACGCATATTGGAAAATACGTATGACGGTTTACCTCAAAGCTATGAGTCCCAACATATGGGGAATTGTTAATGAAGATTATGTTGTGACTAGTGATCCCGCTTCAACCGCTAAACAAAATGAAAGATTTGTTCATCTTAATGCTCAAGCAATGAATGCTATCTTTGGTGCCTTAAATGCGGATGAATTTAATCGTATAAGTAATTTAGAAACCGCACATGAAATTTGGAATACATTGTCGAAAATTCACGAAGGAACCTCCACCGTTAAGGAAGCAAAATTACACATGCTTAGAGTAAAATATGAAAGCTTCATTTGTTACCTCATGAGAATATAAATGAAATGTATTCTAGATTAAACAATATTGTTAACGAACTCAAGGGTCTTGGTACGACCTTGAGTGATGTTGATATTGTCAGGAAAATGCTTAGGGCTCTTCCCGAGAAGTACGAGACATTGGTGACTCTATTCCTCAATTCACCGGAATTGCCAAAGATGACGCCAACCGGACTTCTTGGTAACCTCATCACAAATGAGCTCTACAAAAAGGACAAGGAAGAGCTATTGGAACAAAGCTCCTCGAAGAAAAAGAATATTGCTTTCAAGGCAAAGGCGGAGTCAAGTGATGAGGGCTCCGAAGATGAAGACACCGAGGAGGAGATGGCTCTTCTCGTCAGAAGAATGAAGAAGTTCATGAGAAGGCGCTCTAGCTCAAGCGGTCCACAAAAATTCAAGAAAGGGCAACATTCTAGTACCAACCGGTATGCAAATATCCGGTGCTATGAATGTGATGAGAAGGGGCACATCGCCTTGCATTGTCCCAAGAAAAAGAATGACAAAGACAAATCACCCAAAAAGAAGAAATTCTTTCAAGACAAGAAGAAGCTCTTCAAGAAATTCCAAAAGGATGGCAAGGGTGAAGCTCATATTGGAGAGTGGGATTCCGAAGAAGAGTATTCGGACTCCGACTCATCCGAAGAAGAGACTCCTTCAAAGAAGAAGGGTCTTGCCGGTATCGCCATCAAGGAGGCTTCCTCACCATTCATCACTCCTTTATGCCTTATGGCTAGAGGAGAAATCAAGGTAAATACTAATGAAGATGAAGAACCTTCATATGATGAATTAATGAACATGCTTGAGGATTTAAATGAATATCTTGGCAAAGAGAAATCAAAATTTAAGGTTTTGAGAAAAGAGTTTCTCTCTCTCAAAAATTCTTATGATGAGCTAAAGAAAGCTCATGAAGTTCTCCTTGCCAAGGATCATCCAAAGTCCTCAAATGATATTGGTATAGAATGCATTATTATCAATGATTTGCCAAATTTAGAAATCAACTCATGTTATGTGGCAAAATCAAACATCGCTACTTCATGTGATGATTTAATTGATACATCATGCTCTAATGCTAGCTCATGTCATGAAAACTTAATTGTTGAAAATAACGAACTTAAAAAACAAGTTAATAAACTCAATAAAAGTTTAGATAGATGTTTTAAGGAAAAAGATACCCTAAATAAAATTTTGGGTAGTCAAAGATATTCTTACAATAAAGAAGGATTAGGTTATGCCCCCAAAAAGAACAAGAAAATAAGTAACAAGGCTCCTCGCTTTGTGAAATCGAATGGTAAATTTTGTTACAAATGTCATGACATAGGACATCTTGCTATTGATTGCGCACTAAATAAAGCATCTAAAGAGAACATTCATGATTCTTGCTATGTACTTAAAAAGGATAAAAATGGTAAAGATTTTGCTAAATTTATTGGGACCCCAATAATTGGCCAAAGAAAGAAAGCCGTTTGGGTTCCCAAAACCTTGGTCACTAACCTCCAAGGACCCAAACAAATTTGGGTACCTAAAAAGGTTTGATTTTATTTTGTAGGTGAACTACAAGACCGGTGGACGGCATTGGGTGTTAGATAGCGGTTGTACTCAACACATGACCGGCGACCGGAAAATGTTCACCACTTTTGATTCGGGAAGTGGACAACATGATAAGATCACATTTGGAGATAATAGCAAAGGAAAGGTATTGGGCTTAGGTAAAATTGCCATATCAAATGACCTTTCCATTTCTAATGTGTCTTTAGTTGAAACATTAAATTTTAATTTGCTATCCGTTGCTCAAATATGTGATCTTGATCTTGTTTGTACCTTCTCTAAAAATGGTGTTGTTATTTCTAAAGAAAATGATAATTCATTAGTGTTTAAAGGATTTAGATTTGGAAACTTGTATTTAGTTGATTTCACCTCAAATGACTCATGTCTTCAAACATGCTTAATGGCAAAAACCTCTTTAGGATGGTTGTGGCATAGAAGACTAGCTCATATTGGGATGATTCAACTCAAAAAGCTATTTAAAAATGATTTAGTTGTGGGCTTGAAAGATGTGAAGTTTGAGAAAAATAGACTTTGTAGCGCTTGTCAAGCCAGCAAGCAAGTGGCTAGCTCTCATCCTTCAAAGAGTATCATGTCCACTTCTAGACCATTAGAACTCTTACATATGGATTTGTTTGGCCCGACAACCTATAAGAGCATTGGGGGTAGTTCTTATTGTTTAGTCATCGTTGACGATTATTCTAGATATACTTGGGTTTTCTTTTTGGATGATAAATTCGAAGCTTCCGAAATTTTCAAAAAGTTTGCAAAAAGGGCTCAAAATGAATTTGATTTTAAATTAAAGAAAATCCGTAGTGACAATGGTTCCAAGTTCAAAAATACAAGAATTGAAGATTATTGTGATGAACTTGGAATAAAGCACGAACTTTCCGCAACCTACACTCCGGAACAAAATGGAGTTGTGGAACGGAAAAATTGAACATTAATTGAAATGGCAAGAACAATGCTTGATGAATATGGTACTTTTGATAGTTTTTGGGCGGAAGCCATCAATACCGCTTGCCATGCAACAAATAGGCTCTATTTGCACCGTCTTTTGAAAAAGACTTCTTATGAGCTTCTTGTTGGAAGAAGGCCGAACATTTCTTACTTTCGAGTTTTTGGTTGCAAATGTTACATTTTGAAAAAGGGTGTTCGGCTCTCAAAATTTCAAAGTCATTGCGATGAAGGTTTCTTGCTTGGTTATTCCTCAAATAGTAAAGCTTATCGAGTTTTTAATAAAAACAAAGGTTTTGTTGAGAAAACATGTGATGTTGAATTCGATGAGACTAACGGCTCTCAAGAAGAGCAAGAAAACTTGGATGATGTAGGTGAAGAAGGCCTAAGAGAAGCTATGAAGAATATGATACTTGGAGACGTGAAGCCGGAAGTGGATAAACATGATCAACCTTCATCTACTCAAGTCGAGCCTTCAACTTCCGCAACACCGAGTCAAATTCAAACAATTGATGAAGATGACAAGAATAATGAGCAACAAATTCAACCTCTACCTCAAAGGATTCATCATGGCCTCTCCAAGGATCATCCAATAGATCAAATATTGGGTGACGTGAGTAAGGGTGTTCAAACTCGATCCCGTGTCACTTCTTTTTGTGAGCATTACTCCTTTGTATCATCATTTGAACCTACTCGCGTAGATGAAGCACTAGTTGATCCGGATTGGGTAAATGCCATGCATGAAGAATTAAACAATTTTGCTCGTAATGATGTTTGGACATTAATAGAAAGACCTAAAGAACATAATGTAATTGGCACAAAATGGGTTTTTCGAAATAAACAAGATGAGAATGGTATTGTAGTAAGAAATAAAGCTAGATTAGTGGCGCAAGGTTTCACTCAAGTCGAAGGATTAGATTTCGGTGAAACTTTTGCACACGTGGCTAGATTAGAGGCTATTAGAATTTTGCTTGCATTTGCATCTAGTTTTGATATTAAATTATTTCAAATGGATGTAAAGAGTGCATTCTTAAATGGACAATATCCGAATTGGTATTTGTAGAACAACCTCCCGGTTTTGAGAATTCCAAATACCCAAATCATGTGTATAAACTCTCTAAAGCGCTATACGGACTCAAGTAAGCTCCTAGAGCATGGTATGAGTGACTTAGAGATTTTCTACTCTCAAAGGGATTCAAAATTGGGAAGGTTGATACCACATTCTTTACAAAAATAATTGATGAAGATTTCTTTGTATGTCAAATTTATGTTGATGATATCATTTTCGTTTCTACTAACGAAGATTTTTGCAAGGAATTTGGTGATATGATGTCTAGGGAGTTTGAAATGTCCATGATCGGAGAGTTGAGTTTCTTCCTTGGACTCCAAATCAAGCAACTCAAGAGTGGGACATTCGTGAGTCAAACCAAGAACACTAAGGATCTTCTTAAAAGGTTTGGCATGGAGGACGCAAAGCCGATCAAGACTCCAATGGCATCGAACGGGCATCTTGACCTAAATGAGGGAGGTAAACCGGTAGACTTAAAGCTTTATAGATCTATGATTGGTAGTTTACTTTACCTTACCGCATCTAGGCCCGACATTATGTTTAGTGTTTGTATGTGTGCTCGTTTTCAAGCTTCTCCCAAAGAATATCATTTAGTTGCCGTAAAGAGAATTCTAAGATATTTGAAACATTCCTCAAACATAGGGTTATGGTATCCTAAAGGTGCAAAATTTGATTTAATTGGATATTCGGATTCGGATTATGCGGGTTGTAAAGTGGATAGAAAAAGCACCTCCGGGAGTTGCCAATTGCTAGGTAGATCCCTAGTTTCTTGGTTTTCCAAAAAGCAAAATTCCGTAGCCCTATCCACCGCCAAAGCCGAATATATATCCGCCGGTAGTTGTTGCGCTCAATTATTATGGATGAGGCAAACTTTGATGGATTATGGAATAAATTTCAAAAAGGTGCCTCTCTTATGTGATAATGAAAGCACGGTTAAAATAGCAAATAACCCGGTCCAACACTCAAGAACCAAGCACATAGATATCCGCCATCATTTCTTGCGAGATCATGTGAGTAAAGGAGATATTGAAATTAGTCACATTAGAACTGAAAATCAATTAGCGGATATTCTCACCAAACCCTTGGATGAAGCTAGATTTTGCAAATTGAGGAATGAATTGAATGTCATAGATATCTCTAATGTGGGCTAAATGTTGTTCTTATTTGGATATTTATGAATCTTAATTGATACCTATTTGTTTTAGTCATGTCTCACATCTAGGGGGAGTAATATACTCTTAATGTATAGATCACATCCCCTAAGAGTGAAAAATCAAATTTGTGCTACTTATCTTCAAAAGATGAATCTAGACCTCTATAGGTCAAAATAATTTGGAAATTATCTATGTTAGTTTTACAAAGTGCAAAGTTTCTTAAAATCTTCACTTACAATCTATTGTGATATAAATCTCATCTTTTGAAAATTTTATCATATTATATCCTCCTTATATTGATAAACAAAACAAAACTTTTATTCTTGAAAAGCTTGATAAACTCAAAATCTTGATCTATATTGATCTATTTAAAGCACAAATCGAGTTTTGCCAAATAGAGCTAGATTGCAAATAATTCTAGTTTTCTATAAGGTATTTACAACTTGAACAAGTCAATCTCGAATATTTACTTGCGTTATTTAAAGTCTATTTCTTGCTTGTTTTCTTCGGTAGGAAATGCTCTAAAGTACCTTCATACTGCTATGAATTTCTTTAAGAGCAATACCGAAGTTTATTGTCCTAGGTTCCCCTGGTTTTCAGCCTTTCGCCGGCACTACCGGCCGCCCATTGTGGTAGTACCGACTTTGCGGTACTACCGGCGCTTGAGAGCGGTAGTGCCGCTCGGCTCGTGATCAGTTGGTGGGGACCCGAATTTAAACCGCCTGTCTCTCTCCCTTCTCTCTTTTCTTCTCTCCTCAACCGAAACTGCCGTCTCTCTCTCTTTCATCTCCACCCGTGCGGTTCATTCTCTCTCTCCCTCTCAAACCCTAAAATTCATCTCCTCCGAAATCTTTGTGTTTGTTGGGGTCTCTTCCATTGAGTTTGATCCCTATAATCATCTCCTTCAAGAGGTATCGATTTCCTTCGTCATCTCTTTTTTATTTCTTTCCTTTTGAGCATTCTAGGGTTTGGATGTAGATTTAAAATTTGCAAATTTGTAATGGGGCAAAATATCTGTGGATTAGGTGTAAAATAGATGTCTTTTATCTATTCTTAATCCCTAATCCTTGTTTAAACAATTTTGTGCCACTACATTGCTCCAAATGTGCTTAACAGTGCCTTGAGTCGGCTTGGCGGCACTCATCAAACCATCAGAGCGGTAGTACCGACTTTCTTGGTACTCTGAGCTCCAAGATGCGATAGTGCCGGCCATCTTGTTGCACCACACGCAGATCTTGAGCCATTTGAGGGAATGTTCCATTACAATATTTGCACATTTTCATCTATCTCTTGTCAAATCTCTCTTGCTTAATGCTCATGTCCTAAATTCCTTGAAATTCTTCTAGATCATGCCTCGCACAAAGAAATCCAGTGTCGGTCCTTCTGGAGCTCAAGGGGGTAAGGCGGTCACAAAGCAACTCGAGGTGTTCCTACGCCGACCACTGACAGTGAGGACAACGATAACTCATTTGAAATAGCAATGAGATCCTCAGCTGCAAAAGGAAAAGGAAAAGCAGTGGCCGGGGCTTCCAAGTCAAAGAAAAGAAAAATTCCTTCAGATGCACCTCAGGAGCGTGAAATCTTTGGCAGTGATGATGAGACAGAAGACGAGGATGAAGAAAGCTATGATGAGGAGGAAGAGGAGGTGCCTCAGGTTGGAAGGCATAGGAATGATCCTTCCCAAATAAAGGGGGATGATTACTATGCAATCAGAGGACAAAATCAGTACCTCGAGCCTCGCTCTGCAACCAACCCAAGGTTCCATTCTCTTTTCCAGCAAAAAGTATTTGATCAAATCTATTTGGAAAAAGAGTTTGCGAATCAGAGGTGGGTGAGTTGGAATCACGTCAGAGATCAGCCTGATTTTGTGGGCATCCTTGAATTGTTTGGCGGAGCTGGCTTGTATCACTTCCTTGGTGGCAGGACAGACTACAACGAGAAAATCATCAAGCAATTTTATGCCACCCTCTATGTCTCCAAGTCTTTTGATTCCATCACATGAATGACAGATTCCCGCAAATACACCGCGTCCAATGAAGACTTTGAGCATGCATTGGGGATCTTTCACAGTGCTCATCCAAAAATTCATGATGATCCTCCCTTGACCTTGGACGCAGCTTCTGTCTTTTATGATCAAACCCATCCATATAAAATTGGACAATCTGCAGGGCTGCAACTTCAACCAAGTATGGTCAACAAAATCATCCGTGTCACCATCCATCCAAAGAGTGGAAATTTTGATGCCATTAGGGGATTTGCATGGAACTTAATCGCAAAAATAATGGCAAAAGAGAAATTTGATGTGGTGGACTTTATTATACGGGAAATGGCTCAATCTGCGAAAGAAAGAGGGAAGACCATCTACTTTGCTCCATATATCATGGCCTTAATCCGAAGAGTAGCGGGGTACAATGGTCCAACTCCCACTCCTCATAAGCCTTATAAGCCCCGTGTTGCTCCGCCCCAAGTCTTGCATCATATTGCCGAGCAAGCCGCCCAAGCCAAAGCCCAAGCCGAGCAAGCTGCTCAAGCGGCCCAAGCTGCTCAAGCTCCACCTGTGCACGATGCCTATCTCACTGGTCTTGACAGTCTGCGGTCTGACATGATGACGCAGTTTGGTCTCATACTTGAGCTTTCGCTTCACACCCGTCAGGCAGTGGATGAAGTCAGGGAGCGCGTAAACACTTTGAGCACCTCAGTTGAGCAGATCAGGAGCGAGCTTCTTCCCGTTTCCTTCCATCGGTTTGGTCGTCGCCAGGCTGGAGCTGCTTCTCCCTCTCATCCTCCTCAGCCCTCGACCTCGGCGGATCCCTCGGTGGCCCCAGGCTCTCCTAAGGACGGAGACACATGACGAATTGCAGTCCTTGGTGCACCCCTTTTGGTCCTTGATGACAAAGGGGGAGAAGATGAAGAATGAAGAATTGAAGATTATCCTAATTATAATTTACTTATATTGCAGTATTGTAATGAATTGTTGAATTGTGGTTGCTTTATGTTCTTGGACATTGTGTTGTGCTTTTGGTTGTGCTTTGAACTTGGTTCTTGAATATGAATGGTGTTGAACCTTTTTGCGCTTAATTGTTATATATCTTTTCTTATGAGTTTTTGCTTTAAATGTCATATTTATTCAATCTCATTGTTACTCTCTCTTAAATATACTCATATACAAATGTGCTTAACCCTATTGTTCACCCGAGCACATTTGTAGGGGGAGTAATATTCTCATTTAGCAATATTTTGATTCAAAATATCCTTTGTCTTCTAAAGACAAAATATTGTTAAATAAGGATCTCGTGGTGTGAGAAACTAATTTTCTTTAGTCACTCATCCAAAATCTCATTTTACTTCAATTCATTCTTGAGGATTGTCATCAATTACCAAAAAGGGGGAGATTGAAAGCATCTAGGCCCCTTGTGTTTGATGGTTTTGGTAATTAATGACAATCACGGAAAAAGGAACTAATGTTGTTTGCATGAGTAAAGTGAAAAAAAAACAGGAAGGACGATTCTTCAAGGGACATCAAAATGATACAAGTCTAAAATGGAAGGCATACATATCGAAGAAATAAAAAGAAATGAAGGAAGATTGACTCTTCATGGGACATCGAAATGTTACAAATAAAAAGGGGAAGAGTATGCATCGGAGAAGCAAAAGAAATAAAGGTATAAAATTTTAGAGATATTTTATAGTCATTTCACCGATCTCGGAGTTGGGAGAAAAGATCGGATTGTTAGGATAGTCGCCGTACTATTAAGAGGGACTTGATTGGGGTCTTGAACTTTAATTGTGCATCTAATATGGCTCAAATAAATATTTGTTCATTCATGCATTCAAGAGTCACTGCCTTCTGGAAATTGAAGTCAAGGCCGGCACTTCCGCAATGGGTAAGGCGGTAGTACCGCATTTGCGGTACTACCGGCCATATAGTGTTGGTAGGTTTTTAACAGAGAGCTATTTTTCTGGTTCTTCGTAGGCCGGCACTACCGGGCTGGGTGGTGATAATACCATAAATGCGTACTATCGCACCTACTCTTGATAGCTTTATTGGTTATTTTGCGGTACTACCGCACCTAAGCCTGCGGCATTTTCTTTTCGGCTGGCAAGGTGCGGTACTACCGCACCCCAAGGGCGGTAGTACCGGCCATATAGAAAAAGCACTGTAACGACTACATGTCCGCGCATTTAATGCCCGTACTAGCCGTTGGTACAAAGGGCGGTACTACAGGCCCCTAGAGGGCGGTAGTACCGGCCATGGCGATTTTTTCAGGATTAAAAATGAATAACGGCTAGTTTATGTGGGGTAGGGTTATAAATACCCCCTCACCTGTGCTAGGGGCTGGTTGGTGACTCTATTGAATACTCCTTAAGCCCTAGCAATACTCTCCACACTCTAGTGCATTCAATTCTTGATTCTTGAGTTCTTGGAGAGAAAAATTGAGTGCATTGCTTTGTTTGAGCCATATTGATTGCACTCTTGAGTTCAAGCCTACATCAAGTTTGTTACTCTTGGAGGTTGCTGCCTCCTAGACGGCTTGGAGGCGTGAGGTTCCGGTGATCTTCACAAAGAAGCTTGTGTGAAGGCAGGATGATTGTGAAGGCAAGGAGCTCGCCTACCCGGGCGAGGAAGAGCTACCACAGTGATCGGGAAGGCTCAAGCGAGAGGAGCCGCTTGAAGAAGTTCAAGTCACCTCAGCGCGGAGGGGAGACCAAGCAAGTCTCCGAGACCACGGGATAAAAATTCACGTGTTCATCTCTTGTGGTTTGCTTTGTTTTACTTTTGTGCAATTCTAGCAAATTGGTTATCTTCATGCTATTTGCTTAGCCATTGACATAGTTGAGTAGTTATTGTTATTTGGTGATCACTAGAATTGCTAAGTATTAAAATTGTCAAAATTGTCACTAGTTCTTAGAATTCATTAAACTTGAATTTTAGTGATAGAAAATTTAGAAAAGCCTATTCACCCCCCTCTAGGCTCATCCTCAATCTTACAACAGTATTCAGAGTAATAAGAGTTCAACAGCAGAAAAATAAAAGTCGTGATGATCCATCTCCTGCCACAGGCACCCTGACAAGACTTGTTCCCTAGTTCTCTGGCTCTCCAGTAAACTCTTCTTCCCACGCAGGTGTAGACTCCTCCTCTGGTAAATTTTTGCCCGCAAGGGTGAGTACACACCGTACTCAATAAGTCATGCACAGAATGCAGTTCTGTTACTACATGCATGGCTTGTTACAAAGGAATGGCTCAATTGGTTATTTTGCATTGCGTCAATATTTTAAATTACTATTTATTTAGATATAAAGCAGCAAAACCTTAATAATATAATAAGTTTCTCAATTGTTTTCCACATAAATTTGGACACACAGTCCTTAGTCAACTTTCACCATTATCTCTGGCACACAGCCTTCCACCCCATTTTATTTTCAAAACTCTACCCCTTGACTGTAATCCTCGAGCATTGTCCAGTTCCGTGGACTCGACTATTCGAATAATTTTTACACTCTGCAGAGGTTGAACACTTTACCCACAAGATACAGTCGCACGCCACAAAGGCAATTGACCGTAACAAAGCTTTTCAGAGACTTCTAGCTCAACCTAGGAACCTCTCCGGGTTGCCTTCACTATCACTTCCCTCACATAGAGCCGAAGTATAGGACAAACGAACACCGTTGGATAGGGTACCAAGTCGTAGCAGAGCACGCTCCCCATCTGATTACCCGTGTAATCGCCACCCCGAGGTATCAAAGGTGAGTTATCGGAATCCTACTAAACTAGATCTTCCCATTCGGACATGTGGTTGTATGAGAGACTCAGTCAAAGGCTTGCAAGGTAAGGTCCTTAATCGACCAAGGCAAGACATCCTTCTCTCAAAATTGGCACCTGACCCTCACAACACTCAACCCCCAAATGCCACGAAGGCCCACTGCACAAAGCCTCGGTCCACTTGCCCCAGTCTAAATCAATTTCCACCCCAAGTTGTTTTACAGTGCAACACATGCCTGTAATCATCCTTCATGTAGAACCACAAAGGTCTCTACATTCCAATATCATTACCAACAACATTCCACCTTTTATCAAAATGCATTCACTATTCCTTTAGTCAATGTTGCTTTTGTATTCAAAAAAATTATTCACGATATAAGCATGGCTAAGCAACTATTCACGGTCTAGCCTCCTGTGTTGGCACAATATAATCAGTCAACTAATATTACCAAACTTAGGGTGACAAGGATTCATGGCATACAAATATCACTAACAAGGTGGCAATAACAGATTGGTTGATTAACTAATTCACCCAAATTAATTAAATCCATTTTTAATTAAATTAGCATGCATAGTTTGAAGCAAAATACATATTCAAAACTTGGGAGCAAAATGATCAAAGCACAACTTGCCTTCAAATAGTGGCTGGTCCTGATCCGGAGCTTGATCTTGTGCTGGAAATTCTCCCTCGTAACTCTCCAGCAAATCAATGTCTACTCAAATCATATATACACACAATAAATATAATTTACAGAGAGCAAACTCAACTCTAAAAAGTCCATAAAATTCACCAATAAATAGATCTTGATTTTACAAATTTTTAAAAATTGGAATCACTCAAATCGGAGTTAAAACACAAAAGTTATAGTCATTTGAAGTTTATAAATTAATTAAAAAGAATAAACCGAATTACTTTATTTATTTTTATACGGGAAATTCGGAAATATGACGTCAGCATGACATCAGCACCGAATTAGATTTCCACCGAATTATTTTCCTAAAGAAAATTCGAATTATTGGGCAAGCATGACGTCAGCATCCACAATGCTATGACTGACATGTGGGTCCCACTAATGACATCAGCTGCTGACGTCAGCGTGACACGTGGCACGATCTGATCGCGACACGCGGCGAAGAATTATCATCCGAATCCCCGATTCAATTTTGATCGTCCGATTCAAACCAAACGGCCAAGACTTGATGCGACTCTTCGATTGATCTGGTCACCATCTCCTCCTCGCGCGACACGTGTCTTGATCCGGTCTGTTGGAATTGAATCGAGCGGCGCAGATCGTCCCAACGGTCTAACCGACCTGGTCCTCGTATCCTCTATGCGCGACGCGTGGCGCAATCCCATCGGTCCAATTTAAAATGGACGGCCACGATCTAGCGACTATTCGGCTAGTTGACCAATGGTCAGCGCGACACATGGCGGCATCTTGACCGTCGATTGATGATCAAACGGTAGAAAACAAACCAAACTATTAATTGATTTAACCAAACCTACCGTATGATCCAGCCGTTCAACCTAAGATCTACGGTCACCATTAATTCTAGCACAAAATTTAAATGATTTAGTCCCCGAATTACTCTAGCCACTGGATCATGATCTAACGGTTGTAAATAGATCTAAGCACGAACAGAGATGGAGGGACGTGGCGCTGCCTCAAGCGTTGGATGACTATCGGACGACTGAGGGAGCTCGATCGACGTCGATGGCGTAGCGGCGCGTAGCAGACCCGCGTGGAAGATGACGAGGTTGACGGCGACGCTACGGGGAAGCTCCGGCGAAGGTGAGTCGCGCGAAAGGATCGTCTCGTCGCGGTGAGTCCGAGGAGATGATCGACGGTGATGGAGCGGCTTCAGAGACAGTGGAATGGCATGAAAAAGCACGACGGTGACCAAACAAACTCCGGTGAGGAATCGCGGCTAAACGGGGTGAACTACAGCTTGAGTGTTGGGGCAAAAGGAGCGCAAAGCAAAGGAGAGTCCGGCGAGATGATCATCTAGCTTTATAGCCTCGGCATGCGTGCTTAAACAATGAATCAATCGCGCGGTTACTCGCCCGCAACAGCACGGCGGCGATGGAAATACAAATGATAGCGTAGGCGCATCGGCGTCGCCCACGCGCGAAATTTGACGGCGAGGAGTTGAAAGGGCACGGGCGATCCTCAGCCATCCGATGTGGATCAGACGGTTGACGGGCGGCGGCGTTAGGGTTCCGCACGGCGTGGGCTTGGCGGTGGCACAGTAACGGGCCCGGCCCATCACTATTCATAAGCCTTTCCCGGGATTTTTCAATAAAAATAATTCCCAAAATTCATTTAAATTATTTGAGGCACTTAAAATATCAGAACAATTCTATAAAAATTCCAGAAAATATTTTTGAACATTTTGGACTCAAATAAAATATTTTCATTTATATTTTGCAAAAACTTATTCATTATTTAATTAATTTCCAGAGAAGATTAAATTTCCAGAATTTCCAATTAAATCCAAATAAATTCAAAAAATTCTCAAAAATTCAAAATAACTTATGGAATTAAAAATGGCCAAATTTTGGGATGTTTCACGTGAGACGAAGACTGGCCCTCGTGACCCCATTGTCCCCACTACGGTTGTGCGGGAGGACACGAGGGCTTGTAGTGGCCGACATCGGGCCATGGGGGGCTACTGCCACTGGGAGGTGCGGGCACAGCTCCACGAGGAGGGGGAGGTGCTGCCCACGGGGACGCTGTGCGCTGCGCCCGACGATGTCTCCGCCCCCCTCCCCGGCAAGTGGCCAGGTGACCTATCCGCCTCACCGTGCCGCAAATCCGAGCATAAGATGCCTAGAGCTCAGCGGTGGTGATCTGAATGCCCGCCAGGAGGCGCGTCAACATGGACGTAGCCTCCACGTCCACCTCCGCTACAAGCTGTGCCTGCATGTAATGCCGGGTTGATATGAGGTAATTTACATAAAAAAGACATATGTATAGAGATTCGATTGTGACATTTACCGCGAAGTTGTCCCTCTGGGACATCTGTGAAGGGTACGTGTCTAACACCGATGCATGAGCTGCGACATACGGTGCTGGTGTGTACCCCACCCTGAGCTGAGTCCGCGGCGCGAACCACTCAGTGTACTGCTCGTACATGGCATGGTCGTACGGCCAGGTCACGGTGACCGTGTCCGCCTTCACGTCGTCCCACTTCAGTACCCACTGCGTCATGCGATGCGTGAACAGAGTGCCCGGTGTAGCCCCCATCTAGGTCATCCTGCAATGAAAAAATGGCAATTTACATACAACATCCATTCCGCGGGAATGCTAAGCAGTGTGCTCAGGAGACGTACCTATGTGTGCCACGTGAGACAACGTGAGTAGGCGGCATGGGGAAAGATTGAAAGAGGCCGAACTGCCTAGCACTCGGTGCGGCGAGTACTCCTCCATGCACAGGTCGAAGACGAGGACCTTCTGGTGAGCGGACCGCTGGTCTCTGCCAAAGAAAGCTCGGAGAGCCCGTAAGGTGCTTTCGGACTGAGCGTCGTCTGTATTGTCACGGTGTCCACCGCACGTCCTCGTCCTGAAGCCTATCGAACTCCCGAATGAACTCGGGGTAGGACCTCCTGACCTGTCGGTTGGCGTACAACCACTGCGTGGAAATAAAAAGTAGTGCATGTTATGAAAGTGCGAAAGTGAGGAATAAGATACAAGGGGGCATATCTATCGCCGAACCCAGTAGAGGCCCATGGTGGGCCAGTCGATCGGGTGCTGGTGGTATAGGTCCTGTGAATACAGCGTGGGGTCAACAACAGGCCTACCGATAGAGAAGCGCTCCCAGGACTACAACTGCAGTAGTAGGATGCAACCCGTCATCGTCGCTTTCTGCACTGCTCGAGGGACAGCGTCGCACAGACCTCCGTACGTCCACGCGAGCACGGCAGAGCCCCACGACCACTGCACCATCTGTTTACAATGAGAAAGTTAGACATGTCCTGTCATAAGAGATTTTAACGGAATGTGTTACCTGCTTCGCCGGGATGTCAGCGATCGACAGGGCGAACTCGATCAGGTGTCGATCCACCATGTCCCCGTGCGAGGACGGGAACATCACCCAACTAAACAGCAACAGCAGGTATGCCTCCAGATGGCGTGCCAGGTCCTCCTCCTTGGCGAGCGGGTGGAGAAGCTCAACTTGCAGCATTCGGTACAATATTGTCAGCAGCTTAGAGCGTATCCGTTAAATTGCAATGGAGGTACTAACCGTGAATTAGAGTAGCCACACCTTCGTTGGTCCTTACCGCTCACCCAGCTTGAGGGGCACATACGGGGGTGGCTACGGGGTGTTGCTGCACCTAGAGGAACCACGCCTCCAACTGCGCATGCCACGTGACGGAGGCGTCGTGTGGCAAACTACAGGACACGCACAGGGGAGTCCTAGGAGGTAAGACACGTCCTGCAGCGTCGGAGCTATCTCTCCGCAAGGCAGGTGGAACGTGTGCATCTTCGGTCTCCACCGGTCCATGAGTGCGATTAGCAGGGACCGGTCGTACCCAAACCGTGGGACGTGCGGGCCCTCCACCACGGCAATCGTCTGCTCCACCATCCTGCAGAGCGGAAGCAAGCCGACCGCTCGTAACCTGCACTAGTGTGTAGCGTCGTTAAAATTCCATTCACAGGTAAGTACATGTACATAAAAGTGTAGGAAAAGTTGGCAGCTTACTGTGGAACCCAGCATGGGTCGATGCGGAGCAACTCGTTCGGCACCGAGGCGCGTGTCGTCGACTCTCGCCCTGAGCTCAGGACAACCTAGACCGGTGGGTCGAATCCACGGTCTCGTCTAGCGAGCTCGAGGAGCAGCGTCCAAGAACGCCCAACTCCTGCCATCGTCGCCTGTGCCTGCGTGGTTATAAAGCAAATACAAGTTTAGAAAGCAAATAAAACAAACCGGACAATAAGTAAATGTAGGAAGTAGATAAAACAAATTGGACAACAAGTAAATGTAGAAGGCAAATAAAACAAACTGCACAATAAGTAAATGTTACACGTTACAACTACCAAAAATTAAATGAAAAGTAATGAAATGTTGCACATTCAAATATATGTTCGATCGGGCACATAAAATCAAAAATTACATGACGGGGACAACAAATAACTGGTACATATTGAAGAACGCGAAGTAAACAAATACATGAGATAAAATTACATTATCCACAATTACGACGCTCTTCAGACTCGTCCATATTGTTCCTAATACGTTATGTCCTTCGACGCCTGACCTTCTGCTTCAACATTCGGATGTCTGATACCCATCGATGCCCTGGAGGGGGGGCTACCGTGGACGATCCATCGACTCGGTACCTGTACATCTCGTTATGCCACGTGTTGAGAACACTTTGCTTGTAGTAGTAGTGGGAGATGTACGGACGACATGATTGGTGTATCTCGGCAGCTGCGGCAATCATGTGCGAGCATGGCAAGTGCAGCAGGCGTAGCTTGTTTCAGGAGCACTCATAGTTAGCAGCTCGGAGTATGCACAGATGGGAAGTCCTCTCCCGGTGGGCACCTCTACGACCCCGGTCACCGCAGTGCACGTGGTACTTCCGTTCCACGCCACTCTCCGGTGTCAAGCGATGTGTCTGTGCCTTCCGTGTCTTCTTGTCCATGTACGTAGAGACAACCGTTGAGTAGGACAGGCAATTGTCCAACATACATGCAGCGGAGTCCTTGTACCGCTCAACGAAATATCTTTGGGTGCCTAGTAACACACCTTCAACAATGCACACCAACGGAAGGCATCTCGCGCCTTTCATTACCCAGTTGTAAATCTCCGCCAGGTTCGTTGTCATTATTCCATAACGGAACCGCCCTCGTCATCGAAGGACCATTTCTCCGATGGCTCATGTCGTATCCGATCCGTGAAACTCTTTATGCTTATCCTCAGCCTCGCCAAATGTTTGGTCGTCGGTCGGGGCGCGCTACACAAGGTCGTAGGGTCATCTCCTTGCTCGTGGTTATATGACCCCATTTTTACATAGAATGCAAAAATGAAAATCTAATGTGCTTGCAGTACTAGTCCCTAGATCAGTAGTTAGTTTGCACATTTACAACAATTGGAATCACAACCATACATTATATTAATTAACCGAAAACTATTATGCAAAGAAATCTTACAACTCAGAGTATATTGCAGCAAAGGAAGCAAAGCCTTATAGTGTGCCCATCCAACTCGTAGGCAACTGATGAGGCATAAATCCCTAGAAAGATCACGTTGAAGAATTTCCCGTATCCTGCGACGAAAAGAATTCTTTGAAGCTTCGCTAACTTATCCACCTAAAACAACAAATTAAGCAAGGGTAAGTATTTTCGTACTCCGCAAGACTTAAAGGTGATATTTGCAAATGCATAAATACAGGCCAAGTCAAAGGAGGCTACTACAGTTAATTTACATAAAGCGAAATTGAATTTGTAAATCAAGTTATTTGCAAACAGAATTTGTAAGAGCAAGTTTAATTGATAACAAATAAGTAAAGCATAAGTAACACTCACAGTCCTCCATGACGTGAGTGACGAATAATCCAAATCCTGAAATCCATCAATGTCGGCCCTTTGACATAAAGCAACAGTTGCAAAACAAATGAAACCAACCCTTTTGAAAATAATAAAACATCTAACATGCATCAGTTCACCAAGAGTCCCATGACCGCGGGTACGGCTAATCGATTAGATTTATACTCTGCAGAGGTGTACAACTTTACCCACAAGTCATGACCTTTTCTTTTTGCCGCATGTTTCAAGCACTTTTAGCATGTGGCCAGAATATTCATGACGAAAACCTTTACATTACCTAGGTTAACTTTGCACCAGCACCGGAACGTTAAGCCCTCGCTATAGAAACAGAAACACTCACCCAAAATGTGGTTCCTTTCACGCAACACCCAACACACCGTTTCTATTCCATGGTAAGGCGTACACTGTTGTATTGGCAAGCGTGGCTCCCAACACCTCGGTGAGGGCACCCCGTCGAGCAAACCTTGAAAGGAGAGCTCGTACTACTTTGGCCTTCCAAAAAGCAAAGTTAAACTAGATAACTTAATTGGTTTAAGACTGCCCCATAACAACACTTGTGGTTTGCACGGATATATCTTGGATCATACAACACAATGTTTGGTCCTTAATCCGACACGGGCAATACTTCACCCTACACTATGTGCAATTCTCTTTGCACACCCGGCTATTGCCAATAATCACCCGCGTCAAAACCATAGTTTTATTTTGGGTTTTTAATCAAAAATACCAGCAACCAACAATACCATTTCCAACATTTTCAGGAAACAATTTTGATCTGATCATTTACATTGCTGATTCTAAAGCATGGCTAAGCTTGAGCAATATGTAAACGTATATACCCATGGTGACATTAAGTAGTGTCTATCCTTAATCTATGGTTATCAAGGTTCACATGTCATACATATCAAAGGAGTTTTGTGAGACAACAGGTATACTACCAACACCACAAAATAGTGAATTTACAGAAAATAAATGTATGCATGAAACCATTTGATAAACAAAAGAAAAATTAAATACTGGGATCAATATGATCAAAGGGGTGCTTGCCTTCCTTAATCCTTGTTTACGACGAAGACGAGGAGCGGCTGACGGCGATGATGGAGTTAGAGACGTTGGGTTCTACACGTCGAACAACAGAATTATAGCAAATAATAAACCTTAATAAGGGCAAAAAGAAAATAGATAGCAAAACAAATAAAGACTCTTCACAAGGAACAAGGATTGCTCTTTATGAATTTATTAATTTTATTTTATGAATTCAAGATACAAAAATTGGTTGGATTAATAGAATTAATCATTAGTTGCAAAGTTTATAGATTTTACTATTTATAATGCGATTTGGGCAACTTTATCACTTATGGGTTTTGCTCTATCAGGATTCAGATTCAAAGCAAGATGAAATAAGAATATTTTCCTAGATTATTGCAGATCATGACTTAAAGATCATTTCTAGGCTATTCTTCACAAAATTTGGATTTAGACGAGATGATTCGCGAGCTACCGAAAGGCTTAAGCGGTCACAATAGACTATGAGTTAATAGTTCTTTATCTTTAATTGATTTCGCACTGAATCAGTTTTACGTTGGTTAGATCTATTGATTTAGGCTACTAGCCTTATTTTCATGATATTTGATAAGGTTCTGGTGATACAAACATTATAATTATTGATTTCTCATTTGCAACTAAAGTTCACTTGCTTATATTATAGATTTCGGGAATGTGAACACTTAGGGTCAAGATTAATATACAAATCATGGTGAAGTGAGATTATCTTTTCATAATATGGTAGTCTATACTTTGAAGAGCACTACTAAGCTAATTTTGTAAATTTTAGGATTTGGATGATATATTATATCCATTGCTGAAATAGCTTATGTGGCATTATAAAGTTTACGTTATACGACATCGGCGAGGTGAAGTTTACGATTATCACTTAAGGATATTGGACTAGTAGGATTTATATGAAAAGCAAGCTATAAATAATATATTTTTCTAGAATATGGTAGCATGGACTTTGTACAGTGTTTTTAATCTAACTTTATAAATTTCAGCATCTAGACGAGTTATTTTATTTGCTGCTGAAATAGTCTAAGTGCTCACAAAGATAACGTCAAATCGAATAAATTTTCGTTTTAAGTTTGTGACCACACTATACATGATCACTTACTAATTTTTTTGGCATAAGTAGGGGATGATCCTAAAAGTGTTTTAAGTGGGTTCCGTGATGTTTAGCTTTTATCCGAGATGTTTTTCACATAAATGAGCATTAGTGTCTTATATTAAAATATTTTAACACAGTACAAATATGAGTTACTTTTACATAACTAGAAAGGATATCACTTTCTAAGATACTAGAAATTGGTTTCATCAAATTTGAGGTTCGTTTGTGCAAGTTATAACTATTCAAATTATATAAGTACCGGAATTTCAACTATTGAACATTTAATGCTAACTATGTTAATACCTAAATATTTTTACATATTTTGAATCTTTGTGATCTCAAGAGTATAATAAAACTAGTTTGGTGAAGATTTGAGTTCGTTTGATTCAAATATTAACTATTTGATTTTCTATTAGTGAGAGGCTTTCTATGCTTTATTTTTAATTCAAACTAAGTTCATTCCTAAATGTTTTTGCAAAAATGAAAAATTTACAACTGCAGGAACATATAAGAATTATTTCATGATTTTTGGAGCTAAGGTTTTTATAGTTGCTTCATAACACCTAAAAAGGGACTTTTTTTCAAACTCGATTTGAATTATTAAACTGCAAGTAATATATAAATTTTTATTACATAATCTAACTTCTTACTGCCTAACTCAGATTTAGAAATTGAGTTTGCTTCATTTGGATAAACCTAGCAAAAGATATAAAAAGATGAATGAAGTGAGTTAGAAAAAGAAATATTCAAAAGATATAAAAAGATGAATGAAATGAGCCAGAAAAAGAAAATAATATTTCTACTGGGATTTGAACCCGGATGCCTTGTTTCCTACGAAGAGGTATTACCACTGGGCTAAGTGCTCACACGTGAAACATAGCCATGACAAATTACTTAAACATTACCTACTCTCCCTTTAGAACCGAGCGAGGCGCCATGGTCGGGGCGCAGCGATCTCGGCCGATGGTAGGACAATCCCAGGGAGGCCAAGGTGAGGACCAAAATGGAGCACTAAGACTACAAGGAAGCCACAGACGGTCTCGGTTGGAGCTCTGGCGGTCCGTAGCGGTGGTCTGTTGGAAGCTTAACTGCTGGAGTTTTGGCTGCTTTCTCGGCTTAGGTTGCAGGAGCTCCGGCTAGGTATCTGTTGAGGAGTTCGCCAGGATGGCGGAGACAAAGGCTCGATTTGAGCTCAAGGAGATGAAGGTGGTGGTTAGCACTGAGGCGAAGTCTTGCCGTGTGGAGCTAAATTTGTGAGGTTGAGAGGATGAGGAAGTGATGTGGTTCGATGAATGGTTAGGAGGACGAGAGGGCTCATTGCGGCGCTAACCCTGATATATATAGGTCTTTGGGATGAAGTCACAGGATGTAAATGGGAGTAGATAATTGCAGTTGGTGCTATGCTCATTAGTGAGGTGGCGCGAAGCAACAACGGACGGTATGGCGTGGGATGGCTTGAGAGCATGCAAGAAATGAAGAGGGATGGCCAGGCATTAATGAGGTATGACGCAGAGAAACCGAGAATGAATGTGGCAGCAACTGGGCTCTTGGATGGTGCGAATTGGCTTCGCGGGAGAGAGAGAGAGCAGTGCAGGGAATGCTGGGTGTCACGAGCTAGCTTCGTGAAGGAGGAGGACAGCAGCTGGCTGGTCGGGCCCACTTGGCAGAGACAGAAGATGAAACAAGCTCAAGGATTGCTTCGGATTGATAATGACCCAAAATTAAATGGCTATCAAATCACCTCCCAATTTTTCCATACTTTTTTACTACAGTCTCCAGCTAATGTAATATCTCCAGTAAAAGTTTTGGGTCAAAAACTTCTACAGGGAATTAATTAAAATTCTGACATTACTATCTACTCAAAATTCTTAATTTTGTTTTTGATTTATTTAAGTATAAAAATGACATGATTTACTTTTCAAAATTTTTATAACATCTCTAAGTAAGATAAAAATTCTCCCATAAAAATTTCATGCTTATATCTTTATTTTTTATTTAATTAAAATTCTTACACTCTATTTTATTGATTCTTCTTATTTCTATTTTGAATTTTTAGAGGACTTATATGACATGATAAATTTATGATATTTTTACTAGACATATGTACTGCTTTAAGGTTATTATGGTAATTTTATAAGATTGAGATAATTTTTAATATTTTACATTAAATGTGAACTTACACTATTTTTAGTCAAAGCAATTGTCTTTTCAATTATTAAGTCTCATTCCTATTCATATAAATTTTATTTGTGGGAAAAAAATGATTTTCTTGCTGGCTTAGGGTTTAGATGGTAATTTTCCAAATTTTTACTTTTACTATTTTACATTTTTACCGTTATCCATTCCTTAATTCCATTTGTTAGATTTTTCACACAAAAGATAAATTCCAAAGAAATCCAAATAAAAACCAATAATACCGAGAAAACTCAGAAATAATAATATTCAAATTCAAAATATTTATTTTTATTTTACTAAAATTTTCAGGATGTTACAGTGGTAGACCATAGGGTTCCTTGATGAACTAGCGTCATCCCTTGGATTCAGTGATTGCTTGGTTAGTTTATCCAATGTCTTTCACAGCGCGTCGAACTTTCTCCCCTAGTTTTATTTGCACAGCCGCTTGAACATGTTCATAAGCTCCTTGTTTCTGAATTGACGAAAAAAATTGGCACCCATGTGCCTCATGCACCACCTGCTCTTCAGGTATGGCCACTTCGCTGCTCCCATGACGTCGGACCCTTGTTGCATATCCACGATCGCCCTCAGCAACCCTGCATATCGATCATGGATGACACATACATTAGGGCGATCCTAAACAACTGCCAGCTTGACTCTTTCAAGAAACCAGTACCAGCTCTCCGTGTTTTCCCTCCACGAAGGCCAATGCGACCGGTAGAACCTGGTTGTTGGCGTCCACCGCGATTGTAGTTAGAATCTGGCCCTTGTATTTCCCTATGAGGAATATGCCGTCCATGCAAATGACCGGGTGACAGTGTCGGAACGCATTTTTGCATGCGCCAAGGGCGAAGAAGGCCTGCTGCAAGACCCAATTACCCGTGCACACACCATCCGTGGGGAACTCCGCAAGGTCGATGAACGTACCGGGATTCCTACGTGATATTGCCCTGAGCAAGTGTGGAATATTCTCGTAGGAAGCCTCGTATGTCCCGAACCATATTTGCAAAGCTGTCCTTTTTGCTCTCCATGCCTTTCTGTAGCTAATCTTGTATTGAAACCTCTCCTCCACGGCTCTGATAATAGATCGCAGCTGCAGGTGCGGATTGTCCATGATCTGACCATAAAACACATTTGCCACCTAAGTGTATGACAGATTGCGGTGTTCCTGGTCCGCTTCCTCCAGTTCGTAGTTATGCTCCATTACTATGGAACATTTCCAGTAGTCCCTCCACTTCCCCTTGTATGCATACACCCGCCATGGGCACGAATCAACTACGCACTTCACGTTGTAGTCTTTTTGCTGGACTTCACTACCCTGAATTGCCGCCGAAGAGACATTGACCAGTACTTCACCGCATCCATCACAACCTCCTTGTCTTCATATATGGCCCCCTGCGTGACCTCGTTCTCATGATACTCCCATGCATCTCTGTTCCCTTCATTCATTGTTAGGTCTTCGAAATTATAATTAGTCCACGCACCAGGGACAGGCACCTCAGGAGTATTGTCCTCCTCGTCCGAGTGTTCGCCATCAGGGACTTTGATGCGCACGGGGGTGCCCGATCTTCCGAAAGGTATGAACTTCGATTGGTGGAGAACTCGACGTTAACGATCCGACTTCCAATCAGAACTGATCCGAGTCCTGCAATCGCTACACCTCTGCTCCGTCAGTTATCAACCGCGCACAAACACGATTGACCTCGCCAAGAAGGCTTATCCCTGCTTGCAAATCGAAGAACACAAGCAAGAACACAGAAGACCGTAATCTGAATTACTGATGAATGATTAAGCACAAAGTTGGGGTTCTACAAACCGATGTACGACGAAACTGAATAAACAGATTAATCTAAGCAAAACCCAAAGCATAACAATGACGGCTACGGGGTTTTTATACGTGAGAGGGGCGGCGGCTAGGGTTTGGGGCGCAGCCCTACTCCAAATAGACAGGCCAAGGGGGTGTCCATGAAACCCTAGGTCGTACAAGGCCTTTGGGTCCAAGTGGAGGTGTCGCAGCACCTGACAGATTCTGGATGTCATATTGTTTTGATGATTCCTGTCGATCCAAAAAGAGTTTGAATGTGAAACCACTTCCATTGGAAAGCTCTCGTCGTGGGCTTCTCTGTAGAGTCCAAGAACACCTCAATTGGACTTCGTATGGCCCAGATATGGTCATTTTATTGATATGCTATCCTGAGGCTCCGAAACGAAATTGGAGTCCGACTTGAGCTCGACTTTGATTCCAATTGGACTTGGACTTTGAAGGATGACGTCTAGGTAAGCTTGTGATGCTTCTCCCATATTCCTAAGTAACAAGATATCACAAGAATTTAGTAGCAACCCATCCAAGAAATCATGAGTAGCGAGGAACGAGTTCACCTGGTGGTTTAATTATCATGCACGTGTTCTCGTAATTGGCCTTGATATCTTGAGAAGTCGTGTTGTACGTATCCGAAGGAGTGATGTCCTCATCAAACTTCCTCATCTGCACGGTCCTCCTCCTCCATCAAGTCAACTATGTGCTCCACCTCCTCCCCCTCGTCGGCCACCCCCTGCGCCTCCACGACTGTCTCCTCGTCACCCCCGATCCCCTCACCACCGCCAACCTTGTGTCCCCCATTTCCGAGCTCCTCGCCACCTTCATCATCGCATTCTTGCATATATGTCTTCCCCTCCTCCGTAATATCTACCCCGACATCACGAACCTCCGACACCGATGGAGGTACCTGGTACCACTGTACTAGCAACATGAGCGGCTAGTCCCGCTCTACGGCAAACTCAACATAGCTCCTCTATGACGATGTCGCGTTAATAGGAATCAACTCTCCATAAAAACAGTGGTGCGCACGGCTTACTACTGCTCTAACCCGCAGCCGAACAGTCTAGGCATCCAGATTGAATATCTGAAACATCCACTCCAACAAAGCCCTGTATATCCTATCTCTCAGTCTAGATATGCCATGTATGACTGTTGAAAATGCTGACAAATCCACTCCATCCGGCCCCTGTGCAATCTCCCCATCTCCATAAAATATTTGAAAATACAATTTCTCCGACATATTGCCTACAACGTCAGACCAAAAAATTCATTAGTTCTCCATCTAACCGCATCATGCATTACCATCAAAATGTTACATTATATTGTCAAAAAAAAATTCTCTACTAATTTCTAATTGTGCCTGACATTTCCAAATTTTATTTACTCTACCAATTTCTAACGTAGCACGGTGCCTGACAACGTACGATATGTTGCTAGCCTACCGTGTTTTTAAATACTACTCTAAAATACAATATATAAAACGTATGGTGATCATACTAAAAAATTCGACTCTACATATATCATACTTCCTTTAATTACTACATCGCAATTTTCGGAACATTACCCGTGCAATATATAGCTAGCCTACCATGTTTCATCATAATATTAAATTTCTACCGCATTACATTTCAAAATATTGCGTAATACATTATTTGCATAATTCTACTACATTAAATTACTAAATTTGTATTGCACAATTCTACTACATTAAATTTTTAAATATTGGCTAATATTTCTACTACATTGAATCTCAACATTTCTAAATAATTAGGTCCTACTACACAATCCTAATATTTCTAAATACTAGACAATCCTACTACTAAATAAAAAATAAATATTAAACAAAATTTCTACTACACAATCCTACTACATTAAATTTCTAAATATTGGCTAATATTTCTACTACATTGAATCTTGACATTTCTAAATACTACACAATCCTAATATTTCTATATACTAAACACTACATTAAATTTCTAAATATTGCATAATATTTCTACTACATTAAATTTCTACATTTCTAAATACTAAATACTACACAATCCTAATATTTCTAAATATTGCCTAATACATTATTTACAAATAAAATTTTGGACTTACCTCCGTAATCTGATTTAATCTACTTTCTTCAATTTTTTCCTTTTTTTCTCTTTTTTCCTCTCCTCTCTTTTTTTCTTTGTTTTCCTCTCCTCCCCTCTCCTCTCCTCCCCTCCTCCTGCGCTCGGCCAAATGCTCTTGCGCGCCTAGGCAAATGCGTCTGATCAAGATCGGCGGCTTTTAGATATCTTGCTGTCGCTTTAGGACTCCTAAGGCGATCGGGCGCCACACGTCCCAGCCGTTATGGCCTGCAGATTTCGGCCGTTAGATGACCCACCTCTCGCCCCAGTATGGGGGCGACGGGAGACATTTTTGCAATTTTTTTCCGTTGATTAGTTTTAAAAAAAAGATTTAAAATAAATATTAAATATAAAATTTCTTTATTCGCCTGCTCCCAGCGACCGGATACTTTCGGCCCATATGCACTCCCAGCCCAGACAAATACCGTTTCGGGTGCAAAATAAAGCGGGCCGGCCAACGAATTAACCATGACTAGCCTAATCAACGAATTAAGAAAGGCTAGCCTAATACCGTGAACAGAAGCAGTCTAAGGCAAAGTCTCCGACCAATCAGACCATTATTATGTAGTCAAACCTTATAATCTTTTACCACCAATATTTTTCAATATATTTACTTTGATTGTATTAAAATGAAATTTTTAGATTTATACTAAGAAATACCTTATAACATTATACTTCTATAACATTTTGTAAATGTGTCGGTGTGAAATTAGCAATCAAAGTTTAATTTAAAGACCATAAAAAATTAAGAATGCCAAGTATTCTGAAGTGGAGGCAGTAAGATAGTACCAAGTTTTTCTTTCCCTTCTAGAATCCTATTAGAAACGCACCACAATTCCACTTACGTGCTGACTTATAATACCTTATATTAAAGCTTGCAAAGTTCCGGCATGACGAGGCTATCCACCTGTCACTTTTCCCATTTTGCGAAAAACTCCTTGTGTTTCTTGAAATTACGGATAGGTCCCTGCAAATTACGAATAGGTCCTTCGCGATTTTTTGTGAGAGCAAGATTTTCTTTTCTAAATCGCATTTGGGTCCCTCGTGCGCCGTTTTACCGAAAAAACCTCCCGTTAAATTCAAATCGCGAACAAGCCCTTTTCTAATTTTTCAGGATAGCGAATAGGTCCAAAAACGTAACATTCAGGTCCTTGCTCTTTACGTCTAGGCCCTTTCTCCGTTTTTCGCGGGAAAAAATGTTTTCGTCACCAGAAAAATGTGTTCAGCTCTATCTCTAGACTTTTTTCCTCTGTTCTTTCCCGAAAATATTACCTTATATTAAAGCTTGCAAAGTTCCGGCATGATGAGGCTATCCACCTGTCACTTTTCCCATTTTGCGAAAAACCCCCTGTGTTTCTTGAAATTACGGATAGGTCCTCGCAAATTACGAATAGGTCCTTCGCGATTTTTGTGAGAGCAAGATTTTCTTTTCTAAATCGCATTTGGGTCCTCGTCGCCGCTTTTCTGGAAAAACCTCCCGTTAAATTCAAATCGCGAACAAGCCCTTTTCTAATTTTTCAGATAGCGAATAGGTCCAAAACGTAACATTCAGGTCCTTGCTCTTTACGTCTAGGTCCTTTCTCCGTTTTTCGTGGGAAAAAATGTTTTCGTCACCAGAAAAATGTGTTCAGCTCTATCTCTAGACTTTTTTCCTCCGTTCTTTCCGGAAAAAAATATTTTCGTGTTCTGTTTTCCTCGTTTTTCCCGGGAAAATGTTTTCGTGGTCCATTTTTCCTCGTTTTTCCAAAAAAAATCGTGGTCCGTTTTTTCTCCGAGAAAAACACAAATTTGTTTTTCGTTCACGCGCCCGACGTGCGCCGCGCTTAGTCCTTTCTCCATTTTTTCCGAAAAAAATGTTTTCGTGCTCCGTTTTTCCTCGCTTTTCCAAAAAAAATCGTGGTCCGTTTTTTCTCTGAGAAAAACACAAATTTGTTTTTCGTTCACGCGCTCGGCAAAATTTGTTTTCGTGATCCGTTTTTCTCCGAAAAAAACATAAATTTGTTTTCCGTTCACACGCGCGACGTGCGTCGCGCTTATTGTTCTAGTTAATAAGACGCACGGCTGGGTGCAAGGTCTTCCGGCCGGCCGCTGCCTGTATATATGACCAGCTGGTTCAATTCCTGTGTTTTTGTTGGCTGTGTACATGCGAGCTTGTAAAGTCGGCCTTGCGCGCTACGGCCGCTGCCTGTATATATGACCAGCTGGTTCAATTCCTGTGTTTTTGTCGGCTGTGTACATGCGAGCTTGTAAAGTCGGCTTGCGCGCTAGTGCGCTGCGCTTATTGTTCTAGTTAATAAGACGCACAGCTGGGTGCAGGGTCTTCCGGCCGGCCGCTGCCTGTATATATGACCAACTGGTTAGGGATGGCAACCGGGCGGCTATGGACGGGTACACCTCCTGCAGATCCGAACCCGAAACCCGAAATTCATACCCGAACCCGAACTCGAAATCTCTCACGGTACATACCCGCCCATACCGAACCGATGGGTACCGAATCGAGCAGGTACCGAACCGAAATTAAATTCACCTCACAATCAAATTTTCAACTATCAATTGTCAATCAATTCATTTGTAATTTCTATGTTTAAAGGAAAAATATATGGTGTATATAATCATGAAAGTTACCGCATCTTACTTCTCGAACGATGCTTGAAAATCTTAAATTAACCTTCTATTATTTTTAATTTATATTAATTAATTCGGGTACCCATGGGTACCTACGGGTGCAGAACCGAACCCGAACCCAAAATTTGAAACCCGCAGGTCTGAAATCAAATCTATACCCGAACCCATCGGGTCGGGTACCCACGGGTACCCGAACCTATGGGTAATTTTGTCATCCCTACAGCTGGTTCAATTCCTGTGTTTTTGTTGGCTGTGTACATGCGAGCTTGTAAAGTCGGCCTTGCGCGCTAGTATCCTATTAGAAACCGAGTGAAGACTTTCTTCCTAGCCCAGATTTATGGCGTGCTTGGGCCCCACAAAACCTATCGCCGTTTCCACGTAAGGGCATGTACAGTTACTATTGTAGTAAATTGTCATGTCACTTATAGATAATCTTATACAATGGTACAAACAATCACTTTTTTGGTTCCTGTGCTACAATCAATTCATCTCTACACACAATCAGCTTGGTTCTCGTGCTACAGTCGACTGCACATGTATAGACAGCTTCTTTGTCTTTCCTCTTTTTCTTTCATCCACATCAACAAATAGGTGATACGACAACTTTTATAGATAGCTGATGTCAACCTATTGTACAATGGTATAGACAGCTGTTGTCTATAACAAGCTGACATGTCATTTATAGACAGCGTTAGAGATAACCCATGCAATGATATAGACAACACATTTATGAGTAGATAGCTTCTTCCCATACACAACTGTCTTGGTTCTCGTCTTTGAAGTCGACTCTAGATTAAAAGACTACTCAACTCTCTATCGCGACTCTCTCTCATCCACGTTATTTTTTATCCCACGCGTGGCAAAGCTTGAGATCTACGACATATATCATTATACATGCTCTAAGATTTTCTTCCTTGCCCAGATTCTGTCGTGCTTGGGGCCCACAAAACCTGTCGCCGTTTCCACATAAGACTTTCTTTCAAGCCCAGATTCTGTCGTGATTAGGGCCCCACAAAACCTGTCGCCGTTTCCACATAAGACTTTCTTCCAAGCCCAGATTCTGTCGTGATTGAGGCCCCACAAAACCTGTCGCTCCTCGTATAAAATTATCCGCTTTCTAGCTATTCTTCCTCCTCCTATCCTTGCAGTCCCCGAGTTGTCGCCTTCTATCGCCAGCGATGTCGCTCCGGCAAGGGATTCTGCCAGTCACCACCCCCGATGTATCTGGCCGTCGCGGCGACACGGAGGTGCGGCCTGAGGTTTCCACGATTTCTGAAATTAATTATATCTTCGCCTTCCCGCGTGCATGGATCCGCACACCTACTGAATGACACAGTGACACTGTCACACACGTGCGTGTATGTAGCTTCCAGCCAGAAGCGGCGCCGGCGGCGGTGACGACGACGGAGGCCCGAGCGTCCACAAGCGGATGAAGCGGTTTGCGGAGTACTCGAAGTACGCCATCCTGTACGAGGTCCCGCTCGCCCACCGGACGGACATCTTCACCGGCAACGCGTCGGCCCAGGTTGGCATCATGCTCCTCTTTGTCGCCCTCTTCCTGGACGGCCTGGTGGCGATCTTGCCATGCATCGTCAGTGCGCACGGCGTCGCGGTCTACGTCTCCTCCATGCTCCTCATGGCCATGCCCTACTTCCTGCTCCTGTCGCTCAACGTACTCTACGCCTTCCTCGCCTTGGCGCTCGTGCCGCTCCTCTTGCTCGTCGTCATGCTGCTCTTCAAGGAGCTCCACCTCGGCGCTGAAGCAGGCGAAGAGTTCCCGCGACTGCGCGACGAAAGCGGTGAGTTGGTGATGAGCTACGATGACTACGACGGCAAGCTCAAAAAACTGTTCAATAAGTCGGCCGCCGTCAACACCATCGCCGGCGCGGGGCTGTTGAGCCATATCTTCCGCTACTCCAACAACTTCTCCCCGGCGCACGACGTCAGCGTCTCCGAGAGCCTGCTGTTCCTGACCATCATCGCCTCTCGGTTCGTCATGCTGGTCACCACTGCCCGCCCGATGTTCCGCCAACCATCCACACCGCCGAGGTTCGCCGGCTTCCTCGAGCATCTGTCGGGGAGCCTTCCGGTGCTGCTCTCTCTCACCGCGATCGCCGGTGCCGCCGATTTCCTCGGGGGCCTCGCCCTGCTCGGCTTCTCGCTCGACTTCCTCGAGCAGGCCTTGATCTTCATATCTAAGTTTTACAGCGAGGAGGTCGAGGTCGACCGCGCTGGTGAGCAGCGCCCCGACGCCGACTTGCAGGAGCGGCTCGACAGCCTGCGGTTGCTGCGGCTGGGCTTCATGTACTTTATCTTCATGGCCCTTGTGGCGCTCTACTTGGAGCTCGCCGGGAAGGACCTCGGGGTGCTCCACAAGGCCAGGGTGCTGCTCTACTTCTCGGCCTTCTGCTGCTGCAAGCTCGACGGCGAGGGGAAGCTGCCGCTGCTGACGGCGGTGGACGGGCCGAGAGACCGTTTCTCGTGGTTGGGGCACGCGCGCTCCGCCGTCATGGGACTAGCCGCGCTCGACTGGCTCAGCCGTATTGCCATGATGTTCCTTATCAAATAATAAGGCTTCGTCCGGAGAGGATTACCACAACTAGACGTCATTACGTCGAACTTTGTATTATAGGCTTGCTATATATGATCACGATCAAATTGATCTAAGTTATTCCATAGACAAGTCTATGTACGTAGTATAAATACTAGCTTTAAGAGAATAACATAAGAGAAAATTGTCCTAAAACTTTTGTACTTTTTCGTGTTCGTGTTTGAATGTGTTTATGATATAGGATTAAAGCCAACAGTTAACCTGTGCATGGCACGGGCATGTAAGTTTGCTTCTCGCACATGGCTACTTTTGAAAATTTACATGGCTACTTTTGAAAATTTAGTTCCGAATTTTGCTATATTTTGGTTCTTCCAACTTCAACTATTCTCCTCCTCGTCAAGCATTTCGATGGTCAATGCTCATGCAATTTATGGAATGCCGTTGAGTTATTTCCAGCAAAAACTCGTTCTTATGTCGAACTGTTAGTTACGTTGAGTCATCATGTATATATATCTCTGTTGTAAATTAATGGAAGCTCATGTTTCCAAAGTTGTAACCCCAGTATGCTTCCTGCACTTCATCCTCAATGTTGCCAGTCAAGAATTCTTTCGTTGCATATTTTGTGTCATTGTATGCTGTTACAGTTAGAATGGATGGGTCATATTATTTTATTTTTCAGTTAAAATGAGATAATCTATCTAATATTTTCCTTCATTGGAACTTTTAACCTTTTGCCTCGTGATTAATATGATAGCTTCTAGAGCACGTATCTAATCTCTTGGGAAAGAGTCTATTGGGCTGGCGAAAATTTCTTTTTTCTTGGATTAATTTTGTTTTCATGTCAAAGAATCCACGAATTTTAACGGAGTGAGCGTAAATCCTTAAAATGAAGGATGGATGGCAAACGGGAGAATTCCTACATGTTATTTGCCTTCAATTATTTTAATAATTTTTTAGCTTTTTTTGTACTTTTTATTTCTTAAGTTTAGATCAACCAATACATGGTCCAACAAGAACAACCGATACAACTATCTCATAACAATACCTCATGGAAGCTGCTTTGCAATTGATAGACTTTCTCCCACAGATAGAAAATCACATAAATAAATCCCTTCTGCACACATCTATGAAACCCATTCTCTGTAGTTTTGAAAGCAACTTGCTTGGTCATACCTGTCAACGATTTCAACAAATAATCTGATGTTGCTCGTTCGATTAAATAACGCGAAATAGACCTAATAACAAATCTGATACTCAGAGTTAAACTTGCATAGGAGGGGATCGATTTACCTAATGCACAACGTCCTACAAATTCGAGCATGTTCTGTACAAATAGAAATTACCATGTATGCTTTACCTATAGAGCACACATAGATAATAACGGATCTTACAAAAACTGCTGCAACTATGTACTAGAAGGATAAATAGATCTATAAAAAAAATACATTCTCCATGTTCTAAATAGAACTAAGTAATAGATCTAATATTCTAAAACTAAGTGCTACAGTGCACCTAACTAGTACGAGAAAGTGCGACAAACTACTCTGGAATTTTATATCTACAACCACACTATTTACACATCTACCCATTATCCAATAGAAATACAAACCTAATCATTTTATTTGGTAACCTATCGTGGTTTCAAAATAAATCTACAAACAAAAAACACACATTTAAGATAGGGAGATCCACTCCTCTGCTCTGCTTTGCTATTTTTCTCATCTTCTCCTAGTCCTCACCCCCCCCCCCCCCCCTCCTCTTTTTCTTGAATAGATTTAAGTTTCGGTCGTTTTTTTGCAGGTTTATCTGAGTTCAAATGATAATTCGTTGTCTCTGTCGGCAAATGAATGGCAGTAGATGCCGTAGTGAACGATGTGGCACTATTCCATCTATTATTTGACGACACTCTCTGTCTACATTTCATATGAAGATCTAGATGATGTTGCGATTTCAAATAGCGACAGGCCTATTGTCTCCTTTTGAAATGCCAACCGAGCTATATTTCTGTAATTTTTTATTTGAACATTTATTTATGTAATATTAATCAAATTTATATTATTAATAAAAAAATTTAATAGAGAGCTGGCAGTTAGCTGCTTTGGGGCAAGAATTATTGATGTGTATACATGAGCCTGTTGCATGTTGCTGGCAGTCAAAGCTTTCTTGTTCCATCTCTGTATGACTGTATCCATCTTTCCATTCACGTACGCGCCTATTTTGCCTGGCCCGCGAGGTCGATTTGCCTCCGAGACCGGACATGCGACGATTTTATTATTTAATCTCTTTTCGATTTTTTATAATTTCTCACGTAACTTATTTCCAAATTTAACTTACTTGGCATAGCAAGATAGAGTAAGTAAGCTTTGAGCCAAAAAAAAAAAGAAGGTATTTTTAGCCAGACAACATCGTCACGCCACTAGAGACAGAGTGACAAGATTTGAACTCCGTCTACACCCACTTTCCCATTCACGTCACGTGCGCGCCTAGTTTTGCCGGGCCCGCATCGTCGATTTGTCGGTGCGTCTAATTTTCTACCCCGGCCGGAGACCGGACATAATAACGACCGGATGATAACCGACTGGGATATGGAGATGCACTAGGATAACAATTTCCGGTCAATTTTGTACGCACAAGTGAGCAATTATATATATATCCATCCAGTTCGTTTCCATCGACTACTGGCGAGTCGCACGGGGTAATTCGGGTTAATTCTTCTTTATACCTCCTAATAAATATCCAGATTTATTTGATACTATCTGCATGTATGTATTGAATATATTGCTAGAGATAATAATTAAGAGTAGTCTAGTTATTTTCAAAATCAACTGGCCTATGTGCTATGAGAAAATACACCTTGTAAACTTGGAAAATGTGTAGTTTCTTAATGTAAATGTATACCATAAGATCAAATCTATCTAGCAAATTTCACTATGGGAAGCTCAAAATTCCCACAACAACAATTGGTCCGTGTTATTTACAAAAGTCTACTTGTTGTTGAATTTATAATTCTAACAAATACAATTAGTATGATAGCAAAAAAGCACGTATGCCATTTTAAAAATAACATCAGAGGAGACAGTCCAATAACCCTATATATCATGGTTTGGTATTTCCATAAGTACCATTGTAAAACCGATAACTCAATTGGAGGCCAGCTATCTACTGGAAAGTAAAGCTAAAATTTGTTTATTTTTAAAGACTAAACATGTTGATTTTTTAAGGTACGAAATAGCATGGACTAAAATTGCATTTTGGATATTTCTAATTATTGTTCAATGTTGATTGATTTTTCAGCGAGATGCTAATGGAGCAGCACACGCATGCGCTAAATTTGCTAGCTTCTTCTAGATGTCAGGCGTGGTCGTGGCTTGATTGTACACCTGATTTCCTTTTATCTAGCTTGATGGTGAATTGTAACCCTACTCATGATTAATGAAATTATCTATTTGGCCTGAAAAATGTTATGGGCTATTTGGATAATAGGTTATGAGAGGTGGAAATGGGGTAATTAGGATATAATGTAAGACAAATCTATCTTCCAATCCGTCGATTCAAAGACTAAGGGTGTGTTTAGCAGGGATTCAGCTTCTCCAGATTTGTGAATCTGGTGAAGCTAAAAATTCTAGCTTCATCAGATTCATGAAGGTGAAGTTGTGAGTACATTAAGAATATTTAAATAGATCATCTTGTTTACATTTTAGACCAAAAATATAAACTTAATTCACTTTATTTTAGCCTACAAATTTCAGATTTTAGATAAAACTGGAATCTGGAGCTCTACCAAACAGACCCTAAATTTATCCCACCTCACATCTCAATCACATTCCCACCCCTCGTTTCTTATTATCCAAACAGCCCTAAGATATTTTATTGATGGGTGTCTAACGGATCCATATACGTGTACAATGAGAGCCCTGTGCCTTTTTTATGTGACTAAAATGAACAATACTAGGTTGAGCTGCGTGCGATACCGTGCCATAAGGAAAAAATCCGGCACGAGTTTTTTGCAAATCGAATTTACGGAATTATAGGTCTCTTTTTTCAAAATAATCGGCAGAAAGATCTATTTACGATTCCAAATTTTTTTAAATCTTCCGGGTCGAAAGAACCGGCGTTTTTTTTGCAAAATAATGTTAAATTTACATAACTACGGGGTCCTCTCTGCAAAATAACAGGTGGAAGGACCTATCCATGATTTTTGATTTTTTAGGGGGCTTTTCCGTGAAACCAGTGACGTGGTGGCCTGCATATGCCTGAATCCTCCCGACATTAAGATATATACCAGCCAGAGTAACGCGCTACGATGCGCCGCGCACGACGATGCAACATGTAAAATTTGGAAAATCTGGTCGTATTTTCGGTTTCCGTTTTTTTAAATGGGTCGTTAGGACCCGTCGGTGAATCTATGAGCTGTTATAAACCTTCGAGGAATCTGCGTTTTTTTTAAACCGCATGGAGAGACCTAAACATAATTTCAAAATTTTTCGGGTCTATCTTACAAAAAAATCGACGAAAGAATGTAAACACAATTTCCAATTTGGCTATAAACCTTCGACGAATCTGTGTTTTTTTAGAAAAGCGCGTGGAGGGATCTAAACGTAATTTTGATATTTTTCGGGTCTATTTTATGAAAAAAAACTGCCAAAAGGACCTAAGCGCGATATTTATTTTTTGGGAGGGCCTCCGCACGAGGTGTGACACGTGGGCCGGCTGAGGAGGGCTGAATTCTAGACGCTATTATATAGTCAATATTTTGTAAACACTACAATTTCTTCTGGAAACAGTTGAACGACGCTTGTTATTATATATTACGAGTAGATCTCCGGTCTATACTGATACTATCACACTGTCTTTCTCTAGCTTACTCGATCTGGTACAACACAACTAGCATTAGTTATTAGCTAGTGTTGAAAATAACTAAGCAATGACGCTATTGCTTGTTACTAGTACAGAATGGTACATCACTATCGTTTTATCTGAGTTAGTTCTGAAGTTTTTAGGAAAAAATGATTATGATAGATGACTTAAGAGGGGTGTTAATAATAATTACTATCGATTCTCTGGTTAAAAGTGATTGTGATGTAGCACTGAGTACATCACAATCGGTTCTTATGTTCTCATAAAAGAACTGGTAGTGATGTGCACATGCTCATCACTATCACTTCTTTTATGAGCACGTAAGAAGCGATAGTGATGTATATGTAATCATTACTACCGCTTCTTACGTGAGAACCGATAGTAATGTACATGCTCATCACTATCGTTTTTTACATAAGAAGTGATAGTGATGTATATGATTACATCACTATCGCTTGTCAAGTGAGAACCGATAGTGATGTGTGTGCACATCACTATCGCTTCTTAAGTGAGAACCGATTGTGATGTATCTCGCTATTGTGATGTATCTCGCTAAGTTATTTACACCCCACGGGCTGAACTCTCCTCTGTTATTCCAGAGGACATTTTTCCGTCGCCACCCGAAAAAATAGCTCATATTCTGTGATTGGAAACAATACTTGGGTGAGAAAAATTGAAATCTTCTAGGGTGGGTGTTAAGAGGGTAAATTTGAAGCTTAGCCTAAGGAGATTTTCCCTCATTTTGCAGAATTTATAGTTTTCTTTAAAATGTGAGTATTCCTTCAAACCCTTTCAATTTTGCACTATGTAATTTTGATATGTCGTGAAGAAAATTTTGGTTGCACTGGTATTATGTATATCCTATCAGATTTTACACTCTTTATTTGACAAGCACATATGTATTTAATTATTTTAATTTATAGTGCTCTCATATTAATCTAAAATTATTGTTGCTGTCATATGATGAATGCCACTCCAATCACCAAGTACTCCTAGAAATGCCATTATAGTCAATACCTCCCCAATTTACTAGAATACACAGCATGTATTGACTAGGAACTAGGAGACGCACCTGATCGCGCTTTGGTCGATGCCGACAGCACGTGGGAAAGGGCGAAGGGGTGAATGGAGTTAGGAAGAAGTAAAACAGATTCGGATGTGAACCGCTGAGCTGCTGAGGTGTCCTTACGAGTTTACTCATAGTATAGAACTTTCTGAATTGTGATGCCCTTGCGAGTTTTCTGAATATATGATATTCATAGAAGCTTTAGCTTTGTTAATCATCAGTATAACTGTTAGAGTGGGCTTGGCTTATGTAAAGATCAACTAATTCTTAAAAAAAATCTCAAAGACCCATGTGAGAGCAAGAGGATGATCGAATCCTTTAGTCCTATCTTGCTAGTGGAAGGGGAGAAACACCTACTTAAAAATGGAGGTTCTCCTCTTCCACCAAGTCATGGGTGTGGGGAGAGAAGAAATGAGTCCACACGCGCGCTCACTCGCTCGCCTCGCCGGGCACGGGCCGGGGCTGGGCTGGGGCAATGGGTGCGGCACCTGCGTGAATGGTCCGCTGAAATCTGGTCCCTGACCTTGCAGAGGCGCGGCTTCCTTTTGCTGTTTTATTTTTTTGGTGACTTGGCCTTTAAGTTAGGTTTTTGAGTCCTTATCGGTTTGAGATCGTGATCGCGACACGAAATCGTGCGGATCATGATCGTGACATGAGATCGTGCGGCTCTCTATATAAACGACCTATCAGCTGCCGCCAGAATCATCTCGATTGGAGCTAGGGTTTTGCCACCTCTCGCTGCTGCGCAGCCATCGTAGTCTCCTCCATCCCGAGCGTCGGCGTGCACCTGCGATCAGGAGAGCAGGTCTCCGGAACCCTTCACCTTCGAGATCCTGCACCGGGAGAGGGCGAATAAGGTTTTTGGGAAGTGATCCGCGCGACTGCTCAAAATCTTCACCATGGGTTGTCTTCCTATTCCTGCTGCTGGACGTCATCGCCAGCGACTCCTGCGACGCGCCATCAACAACGTCGTCCACGTCAACGTCGCGATTGCACCAGCTACGGCATCTGCATCTCCTTCCGCTCAGTACGTTCAATTTGTTCTAATCTCGTGGTTAATTATGTTTATCAAGATGATCATGATGTTCGTGTTGTCTAGTATGTTAGAGAAATACATGCTAGTTTATGTGATGCTGTTCATGATTTATATTTGGAATTTAATCTGGAAACTGTCTAATTACTCAACAATAACAACCAAGCTTCATGAGGGCAAATATAACATTAGTTTTTATGTACAATATAGTTCAATTGCTGTTTCATAAAAACTTTGTCTTCTTACTTCATGTTTTTCTAAAGCTAATCATGTTACGATATAGGGCCCTTGATTTGGCGAATTATGGTGAATTGAAGCTCTGAAATATTGTAAGTTCAAAATACCTGTTTAAAAGGTGGAATCCACTCCAATATATGGCCTGCAACCAAGCCAAAAATCCCTCAACGGATGGCTTAAGCGCAACAAACATCCTATTGAAGCACATTTTTTTTTCTATTCTTCAACTCAATTTCTACGATGCTCCCAGGACATTTAATTTCTATCTCAGCTTTAAAACTGTAGATGCGGCCTCTCCAATCGGACACCAGCTCACCCAAATGGTCGGCTCTCCCAAATTGTGGCTAGGGTTTTGCTTTGCTCCCCAAAACGAGCTCACCTCCTACGACCATTTCCTAGCCTCAGTCGAGCTGCCGCTGCAACCAACGCTACTTGGCTCGGTTGAGAGAAGACGTCGTAGATCAAAGCTGGCTTCCTTTCCATTGGACTTCATGCAGAAGGCCACTTGCATGGCCGCGGTTAGGGAACTGTTTCCGGTGAGGATTTCCGATTCTCTCCTGAAGGTGCAGGACATGGTCGGCCTGCCCACATCATCTGGCTAGTTTTTCTCGTGCCGTTCTCGGTCGTCTTTGGATACATGGCTTCTTCTGATATCATGGTCTGGAACTTGCGCGGCCTCAATGGCGTAGCACGGCGTAATGCGGCTGGGGATGTAGTCCGTGAGGAGAACATATCCCTTCTTTGTATCCAGTAGACTTAGCTCTTTGTCATGTCTGACTAGTTGGTCCTGCAAATGCCTGGTTCATATTTCCGCCACGCCTACCTGCAGTCGTTACAAACTAGAGGAGCTATCTTGTTGTGCTCTTTTAATTACGGTAAGCTAGTATTTATTTATTATTTATCTATTAATAGATTAGTAGCAATACTCTTAACAAATCAATAATTAGATCTAATTTCTACTACTCATCATATACTATCGGTACAGACGACTGTAAAATTTCTCCTCATTGGCTTGGCGTATGTCGGAGTGGTAGCTACCTAACATCCAGCTTGGTGACCATTTGATAACAACGCTGGTCTTAGATTTTTTATGATTGTACGCCACGATGTCACTGTAGTTTATGGTCCGCAGGGCTATCAGGAAATAACTCTGTTCCTCCAGGAACTAACGGACATCCAATCACGTGTTCTGGCCCATGGGCTGTTTGCGGCGATTTCAACCTAATCTATAGGGCTGGAGACAAATTAAAATAACAAAAAATCTTAGCATGAGATCAATGGGTCATTTCCGTAGATTCCGTGATGACGTGAAACTCAAAGAGATGCATCTGAATTCTGAACGGTCGTCTTTTTACGTGAACCAACGAATGGGCACAACCCAATGTTCGAGAGAATCGCTTGTTTGTTTATCTACTGGTCATCAACCCGTGTATCCCACAGATAATATATTTTCTCTATGTTTTTGAAATTTAGTACTAAGTTTATAGAAATTTTGGTAGCATAATTTTAGTTACAAATGCTAGCTCAAAATCGACATTTCCTTCCACTCAAAATGCCTGGGGAGCATCTATTCTACAGTCAACCTCAGGCTTCCGATGGTGTGGTTCAGCTCCACCTTTCCTCTCATGCGATACGTGTCAGCTGGAAAAAGTTTCAACACGAGAAACTTTCAACCAGAGAATTTCAACTCAGGAAAAATCAAATTGAGGACTTTCAATTAGGAAAATTTTAACTCAAGAAATTTCAAACCAGAAAATTTTTAAGTGAGGAAATTTTAGAGCGGAGAATATCAAAAACTGTCAATTCAAAAATTTTTGGTTCGAAAACTTGCAGTTCAAATAAATTTATTATTGAAAGTTTCAATTTGAAAAAACTTTTGATTTGCAATATTTTAACTATAAAAATTTCAACTCTCGTCCAAATATTCAACTCTAAAACCTAACTCAAATAAAAAAATTAGCAAATATGATCGTACATAGCGAGTACTGCCAGACATGCATGGCTAGTACTATAATAGACAGACTGCTCTTTCTCTCCGCACGCGACACGTGTCACATGGAGACTACTTGCGGCAGGAGCGCACGCGATGGTCGGTACGAGCGCCCGTAAATTAGCAAATCCGAAATGGGTGTTCTGGTTCGAGGCCTTTTGGCCCCAATTGCAGAGCAACCGCGAGGTGATCCGACAGGCGTGGCCATGCCCTCTGCGAGGGGGCAGATTCCATTCGTAAGCTGCTTGACTGGTTGCTATGGAACACGGCCAATGCGCTCCAAACCTAGAGCCAAAGATTCGTAGGCGATGTGCCGATGTCAAGGTACAACAATGTTTTGCAGAGGGATTATCATTTCGGCTAGAGGTCGCACGGGGGTGTAGAATCCTCTCGACTCACGACTTGGAGCTGTGAGAACTGAGAAGATCTTAAGCTCAGATCAGGGGGTGGTTTCATCGTCCACCTAGGCACAACGTGCTGCCTGCCGCCAGAACCATATGGAGTTGTCGGAATCAATGTGGATTCGTGGATCCTTCCTGGCAACCGAAGGCAATGCTGGATGGGGTTTTATTGTTGGATATGGATGTAGAGAGATTGAGGCTGTGCAGGATGCCGGCCAGGGGCTTGTGTGCAGGCTATAAAGGCAGCGGTGCAACTGGGAATGGGACTTTCCCTTCCTCGCCCGGTTCCAGCCAGCGCATCAGTGCCATGCCCCCAAGAAATTGCAAATCTGATCTTTTTTTTAATCGTGGCAGACGCCTATCGTGTTCCTATACTATGATAGGTGGATCTGCTGTTGTCTCATACCGCACTTGGTACAAGTAACATACGTCATCTCCCAATTCTTTTGCAGTCGAAAAGAGATTAAATTTGTAATTTCGTTCCAATGAAGACCAAACTTTACAAAAAAGAGAGGGTGCGTCTATGCTTTTCTTTTTGAAAGTTATGCAAATATTAAATCATAAATAAATAATAGATGATAATTATTTATCCTTCATTTACTTCAAGATTTGTGTAATATTTATCCTTCATTCTTTGCTGTGAGATTATTTGTTAGACCAGTGCAATGTTTCAGTTTGAGCTCTTGAAAGAATGGCTTTCTCTGTACCTTTTTTTTTCATTTAAGGAATAAGCAATTGCCTACCTGAAGTGGTTGTGAGGATTTCTACTGACCACTATAGCTCAAGTTGGCAGGAAATGTGGGAAATTTTGTGCTCCCATTTAAAGTATTGCGTTATCGGTCAGTTTTCTCAAGTTTGTGTTAAGACTATGTTGATAGATATATTTGCTTTTTATATGTTCTGTATTTGACCAACATTGCAATCTTGTTTATTGTTTTGATAAAATCTGAAGTGCGAAGGCTACTGCTAGTTGCAAGAAAGGTTTTGGGTTTGTGAAACTCAATGGGTGCTTCACCCTCCAAAGCCACTGGTGAGGATGCTCTTGTTCTATGCAAGGAGCGAATGCGTCATATCAAACGAGCCATTGATTCAAGAGATGTTCTGTCGGCAGCACACCTATCGTACACTCAATCCCTCCGCAGTGTGGGAACAGCATTGTGGCGGTATGCGGAGTCTGAGATCTCACCGGAGTCATCACTATCCATTTCAGAAGTGGATAAGTCGCCATCACATTCCTCTATGGCTTCTCCTTCGCCTTCTCCTCATGGGATTTCTTTGATCCAATTGATGCTGCTGGTAGTGCTACCTCAAACAATGAGAATGGACTGACCTTGAACTTCAGTAAATTGTGAAGGGTTTGCGAGATTTAAGGGAAGCCAAAGTAGTGTCATTGAGAGAAGAAGCAGCCAACAATTCTGATAGGACGCATCCAGAGCTTCCTGATGATAATGCAGCTCCTAAGAAGAAACCCAACCAAAGCAAAGTGGGATGAGTAACCAAGTGGATCGGTTGATGCTTCAACTGAAGCTACTTCTTCTTGGAAGGTTGTAGCAAAGGTGAAGGACGATGAGATGGAAAGGGAATTGGGCGCAGAGACAGAAGATCCTTCGGAGTTCATCACTCATCGAGCAAAAGATTTTGTGTCAAGCATGAAGGACATTGAATTCAGGTTTATACGTGCAGCAGAAGCAGGGAATGAGGTTTCCAGAATGCTCGAGACAAAGAAGATCAGACTTGACATATGTGCTAAAATGCCAGGTGATAATATGATGTATACCTCATAAAATGAAAGCACGCTTGTGACGAAACCAAGCTTTGCTAGTGCCTCTAATTTGATAATTTCTGAGCTCATGCTAAAAGCCTAAAACACGGCAATGAACAATTTTGTTGGACAGAGATCTCAAGTCTGTTCCTTTCAATAAATAAACGAAAGTAATATCAACCAAACTACCAGATTGTAGCTCATGGTTGTAGGAATAAGGAACATGCTTCTAATCATGATTCAATGGTTGAACCTTCTGTATTATGGCTAATGGTGCAAGTTACGATATTGACCTGCCATCATAGCTTGCTTGTTGCTTGGTTAAATGCGAAAATGTTCATATATGCATTTTTTCTTCTTCCTACCGGGTGCATTCATTACTTTCTAAAGTTTATGTTGTGACTTATGAGGGACTAATACTAGGGTATGTGTGATGATCTATAGTTTGTGCCAAACCTATATGGCCACTAAATCTGTGGGAATACTATGTTGCTAAGATTTATCATGTACCTTCTGTTGCAGTGTTTAAATTCTGAACTGAATTGAGCATTGTTAGAGATATATTCCGGTGCCTCAAATCCTTTCCTATCTAATTAAGGATTCCTTCCTAATCTTGGATTCTATTGAGGCTATATAATGCCACCCCATGTACTTTTAATCCTTGAACCAAATAGTGCATTGTGTCTCCGTGGTTTTTTCTCGCAAGGGTTTTCCATGTAAAAATCTTGTCTCCCTTTTCTGCTTGTGCGTGATTGATCTACAAACCCTAACAAGTGGTATCAGAGCACCCTCTACGCACCTGGGAGGTTTCCGATCTGCTGCGCCGTCGGTTCGTCCTCGTCGCGCGGTCTGCCTCGGCTTCCTCGCGGTCACCATCCGTGCGCCGAAGCGCTGCGCTCCTACCCCGGTGCTTCGCGGCGCTCGCTCCTCCAAGCCGCCTCGCGCGGCCGCCGTCGCACCGCGCGCCGCGCCGGCCATCCCGGCGCCGTCTTCTTCGCTCCTGGCCGGCGTTCGCCCGACATCTTCTGTCCGCTGGATTCCCTTGAAGAAGCCCCAGGCGAGAAGTCTTTCCTTGTGAAGAAGTTGAATCAATAAGGCTCCAGGAATCCTTCTTCTAGCCGCACGAGAAGAAGCTTGATGCTTTTGCTTGTGAAGGATTTTGTTTTGGTGTCTGACCAATCGCGTGAAGGTTCTCACGCCCGTGAACCAAGGAGCCAGTGCATCGGTTTTTGCTCATCCGGACCGAATCAGATCTCAAAGTTTTGTTTATTCCCGAGTTTCATGTCCGGCTCCACAGAGACCGAAAGCAGCTTCGTTTTTCCTTCTACCGTTTGGCTTCAGGCCTTCAGTTCCAGCTCCAGCATCTGTTTTCAGCAGATTTTGCTACGTACACACATAGCGCACCAGGAAGTTTCTTCTTTCAGAATCTACCATATTTTTTATCTGCATTTTTATTCTCCACCATGTCATCCACTAAATTTGACATTGAGAAGTTCGATGGTAAGATCAGTTTTTCAATATGGCAGGTTCAAATGAAAGCCGTCCTCACACAGGTGGGAGTCAGAAAAGCACTTTCAAAGAAAACCGCAACGATGACAGATGAACAATGGGAAGAACTTGATGAAAGCCCTATCCGCCATACAGCTTCGGTTTGTCTTCGATATTCTGCGTGAAGTTATCCACAAGACTACCGCCGCAAAGCTGTGGCAGAAATTGGAGGACTTGTACATGAAGAAAAGTCTCGCCAACAAGTTGCGCCTTAAAGAACGTCTGTACACAATTCGCATGGCGGAAGATAGCTATATTCAGTCTCATCTTAATGAGTTTAATTCTCTCATAATTGATCTTGAGAAATTAGAGGTGAAAATTGATGATGAAGATAAGGCTATTCTGTTGGTCGTCTCTTTACCTGCTACCTTTAAGCATTTCAAGGAAATTATGCTTTATGGCAATCATAATACCCTTAGTTTTAAGAATGTTAAATCAAATTTGTTGTCTAAGGAGAAATTTGATATTGATTCTCGTTCAGAAGTTAAGGCTGAGGGGTTAATTGTTAGAAGTAGATCTCCACATAAAGGTAATTCTTATAGATCATAGTCTAGATCTAAGTCAATAGGACGTAAACTCAACCAGCATTATTCTTCTGCCTACAGAGGCATTATTGTTTTTTGTTTTGCTCGGGTTATCGGGATGCTTCATAACTTGCTATGATCGGAGAGTGCGGAGTGACTTGTCTCAGCCATCTCAGCCATGTCGAGAATTATGTCTTTGTTGCTGCCAACCAGGGTATGCTTCAATTAATTTAGTGACTATATTAGTTAGCCATTAATGCTACATGCTTGGCTCATCTGTATGTAGTGCTCTCACTTTTCTGTTTTGTTTCAGGATGTGTGCAGATTGCCATCTTCCTGGCACGCTTTGCATGTGGACAGACTGCACAACATGCTTTGAAGGCTGCGCAACAACAGCTGGTGAGGGTATGTACAATGGTTTAGACGGCTGCCGTCTATAAATGCTTTGAAGATTGCACATAGACGGCAGAAAAGATAGCTTGTACAATAGATTGTCTATTATGCTGTCTGTGTACTATTTAATTCATACAATGTCTTTATTACTCTATGGTGATGAAGTATAAACTTGATCTTTGTAGCCATTTTGTTACTTGTTTAAGAGAATGTATGGTGATGCTCAAATAAGACACATAAATTTTTAGAGAATCATAAATATAATATATATTTACATCAATTGATACTCGGAATACATGATATAATTTTTGAATATTATAATCATAATATATTTACATCATTAGATAATCTTATTCATAATAATAGAATCTTTGTATGTTTTTTTGTTGCTTGTTTGAGAATGCATGGTGTATAACGTTTAAGAATACAATCATATTAGAAGGACTAGAATGTATCTTTTTATTTTCCTCTGTGTCCTTCTTGCCTGTCTATAGGATATTCTTGTTATTTATATCTCTAAGAAGGGCCATATAGTAAAATATCGTGCACCTGTAAGTAAAATATCTCTATGTCCTTCTTGCCTGTTTTCGTCCAGCTCATTTCTCGATTCTTCCGTTGAATCACACACAGCCACACACGAGCTTCCTCTCTTTTTCTTAGATCTGGCCACAAACGTGGGGTGGCGGCGTCCCACACGATGGCAAAGCGTGATGGCTTGGCACGATGTCTTGCAAGCGGCGTCCCACGCGTAGCAGCTCGGCCTGGTGGATGGTGGCTGTGGCGGGGTGCGGCGTCTAGCGCAGCGGCTCGGTGCGGACACCAGCAGACGGCGGGGCGTGGCGGTTTGGCGCGACGCCAGCGCGCGGCAGCTCGGCGCAACGTCCAGCGAGCGGTGTCTCGGTCCAATGGCGGGGGGTGGTCGTGGCAGGGCGCAGCGTCCAGCGTAGACGCCAGCGAGCGGCGGGGCGCGGCGGCCATGGACGGATTTCTGCCGCCATCTACTATCTTTGCGCGCCAAAACTCGGTCTCCATACCGGATTGAAAAACGCCGTCGTCTCCAAGGGACGAGTCATACAACGCAGTGCAAGCCGGCGGTAAGATCTGGGAGCACGAGCCCCTGCCGTCGTCTCGTGAGGCGACGGCATGCTCCTCTTTCATCATTAAATAATGTACACGTAGACAAAATTAGCTGACTTAGCACTATATAGACGACACATTAAACACTGTTGTACATGTCCTCATGGTGGTTGCTTGGGAGGCGCTGGGTAAGCAGGGTTACCATTGCTCTTTACCATAGCTTTTTCTATTCTCCTGTACTTAAGTTCAAGAGGTGACATTCTCCAGGCATACGCTGTAGAAGATGTCGATGGCGAGCACACAGATTGGTGTCCGCCGGCACTCCTTGGGGAGCACGTCCAGCAGCTAAAGTCTCTGGGACTTTTATAGCCCACCCATCAGATCAGGCTGATGGCCGACGATGATGACCTTAAAATTTAGGACCCGCGCGGCACTTCCCATATGTACAGGATTCAAACACGAAGTCAATGGCAGGCGTTTCTTGTATGTGCCGCCCAATTTAGACTTTCAAATAATCGTTGACAACTTTTATCTCTTCATATCCGAAAGTTTCAACGATTATTTGGACATATAAATGACTTCAAATAAAAAAGTTGTCAACTACAAAGCTGTAGATCTCATCGAGAGCTACAATTTTTATATAAATTTTGTCTCCATCCGACTCTGTATGCAAATGTTATGATTTTTTCAGTGATACTTCCTCCAATATCACTGCCAGTTCTTAAGAAGAACCGGCATTAAAAGTATCATTGCCGGTTCTAGTCGAACCGACAGTAAAAGTGTTATCACTAGCTACCGGTTCTAGTCGAACTGACAGTGATTGACCAGTAAGAAAGAGGTTTTTTTGTAGTAGTGTCAATATGTAGATAGTTACTTAAAGAAAGGTGATCTAGGTTAATTAATAATTGGTTGTAATTGCATTATATTCAAGGTATATACATCTAGCTCGGTAAAGAGGGAAATAAAGATGGTTTTTAGATCTACCTTATGTAGATCCATTTGTTCTCTGTGATCTACCTTGTGAAGGCATCACTTTCAAGGATGGGGAGTCGGTGAATGACTTTGCCATGTGCCTCACCGGCCTCGTCAACAATCTCGTGACTCTCAGCGACAACATCAACGAGCAAAAAATCGTGGAGAGATTCTTGCATGTGGTGCCACCAAGATACTCCCAGATTGCAATCTCAATCGAAACCCTAGTTGATTTTAGCACACTATCTCTGGAGGAGTTGACCGAGTGACTCAAAGTCATTGAGAACCGGTTTGAAGCCGACACCGGTGGCCATCTACTTGTCATAGAGGAAGAGTGGTCCACGTGCATGGCGCAACACGAACACATGAAACAGAGGGAGCAAGGTATGTAACATCCTGAATTTTGTACAGTAAATTGCAAACACCAAATTTTAAATGTGAATATTATTTCTGAGTTTCTTTGGCATTATTGATTTTTATTTGGAGTTTCTTGGATTTTGTGTTGTGTGAATAATCAAATAAAGAATGAAAAAGAGAAAAAGGCAAAAATGTAAAAATTAAAAATTTAGAAAATTTACCATGATAACCTTGATAATTCAATTAAATCATTTTAGCCACAAATGCAATTTTATGCATGGAGAAATGATGAGATAAAATGAAAAGACAACTTTTAAATCAAAACAATACAATGTCAGAATTTATAAAATATTTATAGGACTCAAATGGAGCTGAAAAATTTATCATGAAACCATCAATGCAATATGTACCTTTTTTTAAAATTTCATAAATTAATAATGTGGTTTAAGACTTTTCTAAATTTAAAAACAGAAACTCTGAAAATAAGGAAATTGACATGTCAGAATTTTTATAAAATAATGGAAGCATATTTTGAGTTGAAAATTTTACAGAAGAATTATGGGACCAAATGATTTTGAAAAACAAAATTTCAAAAATAATAGACTTTAATTGGTCTCAATCAAAAATCAAAATTCGAAACAAGAAATTAGGAGCAGTCACTGTTGTCAGAATATTTATAATTTTTCGGTAACTCATTTTAACCTCAAATTTTTACCAGGTATCAAAATCTAATCAAAGACCATGGTAAAAAAGTTTGATCAATTTCTACCATGGTCTTGCAGCTCAATCAAATCTGGTTCTGGAAGCGTCCGAACTGGGCTCATTCCTTTTGGCGCCAACCTCACTGATCAGTGGACCCTGACCCCACCCACAAGATCTTCTTCCCCTGTGCTTATGCATCGAGCGAGACTCACTGGCTGGCGCTTGACCAGCTCCGATTCATTGCATCTCGTCTTCGATTGGTCGTCTCCATCGTCCATCCTCATTTCATCTCAAGCCCGATCATCGCCACGTTCGCTCGGCCTCATGGCTTCACCACCATGCCTTCTTCTCAGGCAACGTGTCTTATCTCGCCGAGGAAACAACTGAGACCAAGCTCAACCGGGGGAGGGCTCATCCGCTTGGTTTCCCGTCTATAAATTGCGCCTCAGTGACCGCAATGAACTTCTTTCTCATTCCCCTCCACTCCTCCTTCCTTCTCCTCAAGCCAGGCGCAAGAATCACTCTCCAAATCGCCATAGCCAGCCTCCTCTGTTGCTTTAGCGCGAAGGGAAAACCAAGCCCTAGAGCCAACCATTCTTCAATCCGGCTGAGCTAGAGCATCTCCATGCATTGCTGATCAAAAGCCCTCAACAATTTCGGGTCTCTCCCATGCGAAATAGTGCCGCCGCCGAGAGCCCTTCTTCCCAAGTCCGGCCATTGTGGGTAGAGCTCCCTGAGATTCTTCCTTCAGTAAACCTTGAAAATAGACTCCTTGTGACTCCCTGATGCTCACAATGCCACCGATTCCATCTCTAATGCCTTTGTTCTTCTTCTCCACGAGCCGCCATTTCCGCCGCCGCCCAAGATTGATGGCGCACCGCCTCAAGGCCTCTCCTGAATCGGTAACACCACCGAAGTTCCTTGCCGAAGCCGATGTCGCTGGTACTGCCGCCTTCACGGAAAGTCGCGGAAGACCTTCGCGGCCAAATTCCTAGAAGCCCTCTGTTTTCTGTCTCTGAATCGGGCCCATCGCCTGCCGCCTCGAGGTAGAAGAAGAGCAGAGCCAGAAGACGCCTTCCCGTGAAAACGATTATGAATTTCTAATTCCATTTCCATCTTGAATGCAATTCAAGTTTGAATATCTTTTGCAATTTAAATAAAAATTCAAGAGGATGATTTCTATATTCATTTAAAATCCGAAGAATCCAAATATGCAAAAGTATTTAATTTTTGAAGTGTAGGATTATTAATTAATTTAAACCTTGATTATGGTGCTAATATGGTTTTTAATGAGAATTTGTGAATAATAAGTAATGAAAAGATGAAATCAATATTCATGAGATTTTAGGACCAGGATGTATTCAAATATACAAATACATTTAATATTTGAACTAAGTTTAATTCATTTGTTTAGCAACCATTAATAATGCTTGAAATGGCCATTAATAAGAAATGAGTGTATAATAGTTCATAAAATCACATAAGAAATGATTATGTGCTTCTGGGATTGTAATAAACCTAATCATGCAAAAATATTTAATCTTAGAACCAAGTTTAACATAATTGCTTCATAAATCATTAATTAACCATGATATGGCCATTAGCAAAATAATAGCATGATGGCTCACAAATTGATAATGTAATTTATATCAAGTTCCTAAAAACAGTAAGGATCTGTGTATGTGAAAATATTTAAGATAAGGTTGAAATTTCATTCTTATAATGAAAGGAAATGTTAAGTATAACAATAAGTAAACAGTTAATCTATTTGCAATTAAAGTTAAAATAATGCCAAACCAGCTTTAAAACATTTCTAGGATTGCTACCTGTTAATGCCTGAAAAATGAGTAAGGAATCATGCATAATGTAGTTGGAAATTAAGATTAAAGCTTGGCCGATTTAAGGTTTTCAAATGTGATCATTTAGGCTATTTCAGCCATCAATAAAATAACTCATCCAAATACTAAAATCAGTAAAACTAGTTTAGTAACACTGTACAAAGTTTATACTACCATATTCTATAAAAAGAATCATATTCCATTAAGGTTTTCATATTAGTCTCATCAGATCAAAACCCTTAAGCGATAACCTTTTTGTTTCACTTTTGGCCGATTCCGATAATCGTCAACTTAACAATGCCACTTAAGCTATTTCAACAGTGAATATAATATCTCATCTAGATCGTAAAACTTATGAAATTAGCTCAGTAGCACCCTCCAAAGTATATACTACCCTGTTAGGAAAAGATAATTTCATTTTGCTAAGGTTTGCATATTAATCCTGTAGGTTAAATAACCTTAAGTGACAATTGTTCACTACACATGTTCAATCCGATTTCTTGTAGTGTAAACCTTGATACTATATTAGCATTTTAATCAATGAATATAATGTATCAGCTAAAGCCAAAAATTTATAGAATTAGCTTAGGATTGTTATACAAAGTATAAATCATCTTATTATGAAGAAATAACCATATTTCATCATGTTTTGCATACTAATCCAAATAGCCAAATGACCTTAAGTGTTAAGTTCCTGAACTTTATAATATGAATCGGTAGAAGTGAAGGAGTCTATAATTAAGATATTTTTATCACCAGAACCTTCTCATATATGCTGGAAATGTTATCTATAGCCTGAATCAATAAATCTAATTTGCGTAAACTAATTCTAAGCGAAATCAATCAAAGATAAAAGAACTAATCAATCATACTCTAATATGATCATTTAAGCTTTTTCATTAACTCGCAAAGCAGCTCATCTAAATCTGAAATTAGTAAAGAACAGCTTAGAAATGATCTTTAGGATAGAATCTACCGTAATCTAAGAAAATATTCTTATTTTATCTTGCTTTGACTCTGAATCCTAATAGAGCAAAACCCATAAGTAATAAGGATTGGCAGAACTCATATTGTGAACAGTGAATCAATGAAAGCTTGCAACTAATGATTAATTCTATTAATCTAACCAATTTTAGCATCTTGAATTCGTAAAATAAGATCAATAAATTCATAAAGAACAATCCCTGTTTCTTGTAAAGAGTTCTATTTGTTCTTTCTATCTACTTTCTTTTTGCCCTTAATGAAGTCTTTTATTTGCTGTATTTTCCGTTGATCGACGCGTAGAACCCGACGTCCCTATTCTCCGTCGTCGTCAACCGCAATCCTTGTCTTCGTCGTATTCGTCAATTAAGCAAGGCAAGCATCCTTTGACCATATTGATCCCAGTATTTTATATTCCTTTTGTGCATCAAATTGTTTTATGCATGCGTTTACTTTATGTAAATTGCTATCTTGTGGATTTGGTAGTTATACCTGTTGTCTCGTGAATCTCCTTTGATGATTATGAACATGTGAACCTTGATAACCGTAGATTAAGGTTAGGCATTACTTAATGTCATCATGGGTATATGCGTTCATATTATTCATGCTTAGCCATGCTTTAGAATCAACAAGGTTGATGATCAGATCAAAATTGTTTCCTGAAAACATTAGAAATGGCACTGTTGGTTGTGGGTATTTTGATTAAAAACCCAAAATGAAACTATGGCTTTGATGCGGGCGATTATTGGCAATAGCCGGTTGTGCCATAAGGGTCTTGCACGTAGTGTAGGGTGAAGTGTCGCCCGTGTCACATTAAGGACCGAACATCGTGTTGTATGATCCAAGAAAACTCGTACAAACCACAAGTGTTGGGATGGGGCAGCCTTAAACCGATTAAGTTATCTAGTTTAACTTTGCATTCGAAGGCAAGTAGCACAGCATTCCTTTTAAGGTCTGCTTAGGTTTTTCTACCACCAATGTAACGTGTACGCCATACTTGGGAAGTTCCAACATTTCTATGCTCGAAGTTCTTCTATAATGGTATGGGTCCAACGCCCGTCATTGGTGCAAAGTTAAATTAGGTAATGTAAAGGTTTTCGCCATGAACATTCGCTCACGCCACAATTGGATGTGAAGCGTAGCAAAAAGAAAAGGTCATGTCTTGTGGGTACAGTTGTACACCTCTGCAGAGTTTAATTCTAATCGATTAGCCGTACCCGCGGTCATGGGTGTCTTGGCGAACTGATGCGAGTTAAATGTTTTATTATTTTCAAAAGGGTTGGTGTCATCTGTTTTGCAATTGTGCTTTATGTCGAAGGGCTGACTTTGATGGATTTCAGGATGTGAATGTTCGTCGCTCACGTCATGGAGGACTGTGAGTGTTACATATGCTTTACTTATTTGTTATCAATCAAATGCTCTTATAAATTCAGCTTGCAAATAACTTGATTTACAATTCAATTTCGCTTTATGCAAATTAACTGTAGTAGCCTTTCCTTTGAAATGGCCTGCATGTATTATAGGTTTTGCTCAAGTCTTGCTGAGTACGTAAAGTACTCACCCTTGCCTAATTATTATGTAGGTGGATGAGTTAGCGCGGCTTCGAGTCTCTTTTCGTTGCAGGTTGCGGGATCTTCTTCGACGTGTTCTATCTGGAGTTTATGCCTCGTCAGTTGCCTGCGGGTTCGGATGGGTACACTACAAGGCTTTGCTTCTTTGCTGCTATTTTACTCTAAGTTGTAATAATTCTTCATATTTATTCGTTTCCGCTTAATTAATATGTTGTATGGTTGTGTTTCCAATTGTTGAAATGTGCGTGCTAGCTACTGATCCAGGGACTAGTACTGCAAGCACATTAGATTTCCATTTTGGCATTCTGTGCTAAAAATGGGGGTCGTCACAAGGTAGGACCTCCTCCGGCAGCAAGAAGAGTGGTGGTAACGGGCACGACATTCAGAAGAACTGTGCACGCAGCAATAGGAATCGCAACGGGAACAGAAATGGCAATGGCGCCAATACTCTCGGTAGAAAGCCTGCCGGAAAGGGCAAGTGCTACAACTGTGGCATCTATGGCCACTGGGCCAAGGAGTGTTGCAAGCCACGACGCCAGCACCACAAGGAGGTGCACCTGACGCAAGCAGACGAGGAGCAACCGACTCTTCTACTGAGTGAAACATATGACACCGCCCACGACGTGACGAAGACAATGTTCCTAAACGAGGAGCGCGTGTATCCAGTCAACATTGGTGATGATGTGTGGAACCTAGACATAGGCATGAGCAGTCAAATGATTGGATCCAAGGTGATGCTGTCCTCCCTCGACGAACCGTAAAGGGCTCGGTTGAGTTCGGCGACAGATCAGTCATGGAGATCTATGGCCGTGGTGCTGTAAAGTTCCAGTGCAAGAAGAAGGAGCACATGTGCTTACCGGGGTGTATTATATACCTCGTTTGTGCAGCAACATCATAAGCTTGGGTTAGCTGGACGAGGGCAGTTGCAAGATCGTCATCGAAGATAGTAAGCTGTGCATCTTCGACCATGAACAAGTGCTGTGTCATGGCCCCAAATTCGAATTCGACTCATACGGCTAACTTTAGGGCCAACCGAGTTTTTGGCCGCATTTGAGATCCACTGCTAATTTCAGAGTCTATCCCAAATTACCATTTAAGAATTTCCGAACTTAGCAAAAATTAAGAGCTAGAAACCGTAAACTTGACAACCACTTAGGTGATTAATTAGGATTTATTTAACCTTCTAGGTAGCAATTAGCGCTATATTACCCGCCCTATGTCTATAACTAAGGTTGTGTGGGTTGAATGGTGAGCGTGGGAGAAACGATTACGTTGGAACCGTGCATTTCATACCATGCATATAAGATCCATGTCATACCATGCATGCATATGTCTTGTCGTGTCCTTTTGCATCATGATCTATGCTTTTATGTTTGTTAGACTTGTAGGATTACTTTGTCTTGTGCAATTGTCTAGATCATGTTTTAATTCAAATTTTTAGCCAAGTCTAAGAACCTATCCCTTTCATGAGGAGTTAGAGTCCATTCCCGTGGTTCCTGAATACCCGGGGGTGTTCCCAGCGGAATTGCCGGGGATGCCGCCCGATCGGGATATTGAGTTCGTAGTTGAACTTCAACCCGGGGCTGCTCCAGTTCCCAAGCGGCCGTATCGAATGCCGCCCAATGAATTGGCCGAATTGAAGAATCAACTGAAGGAACTGATGGACAAGGGATTCATTCATCCGAGCTCCTCACCTTGGGGCTGTTCGGCTCTCTTTGTGACCAGGAAGGACGGTTCTCTTCGCCTATGTGGTGATTATCATCCTTGAACGCAGATCACCATAAAGAACAAGTACTCTCTTCCTCGAATTGACATCCTCTTTGATCAGCTTGTGTGGTGCACGGTGTTACTCGAATACGTGACAAGTTGAATTTCGCCAAGCTACTCGCTTTCCATCTTGATGATTGTGGAACTTTATGGTTCGGCAAGTGCCTAGTCGTCCCTAAAGACCAAGAGTTGAGAAGAAAGATTCTCGATGAAGCCCACAACTCCGTGCTCACAATTCATCCGGCAAAGATCAAATGTCTCCTTTCGAAGCACTCTATGGTCGCAATTGCCGGGCACCCCGAATCGGGTCCGAGAGTGGGGAACGCCCATTCTTTGGACCTCGAATCGTCATGACGGCGAAGAGAAGGTGAAGACCATACAAGAAAATTTGAGAGTAGTACAATCCCGAAAAGAGCTATGCCGATCGTCAGAGAAGACCTCTCTTTAGCATTGGTGATTATGTCTACTGAAGGTATCTCCTCCGGCACCCATCGCTTCGGGTTAAGGGAAAGTTAGCACCTCGATACATAGGACCTTTCCGGATCCTTGCAAGACGTGGTCAAGTGGCATATCAATTGGAGCTTCCTCCCGCTTTAGCGATGGTCCGCGATGTTTTCCACATATCACAATTGAAGAAGTGCTCCGTATTCCTTCAACATCTCAAGTAGATGAACTCGAGGTTCTGCTCGATTTGTCCTATCAAGAGTATCCTATTCGAGTTTTGGATGAAGCTGAACGCAAGACTCGTAGGAGGACTCTCAAATTCTACAAAATTCAGTGGAGCAATCACACTGAAGATGAAGCCACATGGGAATGAGAAGACCATTTAAAAATCGAGTATGCCGAGTTCTTCCATGCTATGTAAGTGCTGCCGTCCAATCTTTTCGCAATTAAAGCCATATCATTTGTAAGTGGCTGCATTGCACATACGGATTCTATTCATCTATGCTCTCATTTTTGAATCTCAAGCGAGATTCCTTTAGGGGAGGTTTGTCATGGCCCCAAATTCGAATTCGACTCATGCGGCTAACTTTAGGGCCAACCGAAGTTTTTGGTCAGATTTGAGATCCACTGCTAATTTCAGAGTCTATCCCAAATTACCATTTAAGAATTTCCGAACTTAGCAAAAATTAAGAGCTAGAAATTTCAGTGTGCATGTTAGTGGGTTACAAACTAGGAAAATTTTTCTCGATTCAATGGTTGAGTTTTGAGCTCAATCCAATATCAAATGCTAAGTTAAAGCATAGCATCAAAATTGAATCCCTGTGCTCAAATTCTGGGACTTAGCCATTCTCTCTTGCTTCCAAGTGGGGTCAAGTGTGCAGCATCTAAATGAAATTGGGGGCAGCAAACAAACCAAATCAGCACAACACTTTTCCTTGCTTTTTTTCCCCAGCCGCACCTCCCCAGCCCAAACCAAAACCAGCCTCCTTTCTCCTGGTCTCTCCTTCCCCCAAGCAAAACGAAGCAGCCTCCCCAAGCATCCTGCAGTTCCTCCCTGGCCACCACTCCCTCCAGCACTTCCCTGGCCAGGCGCACTCCCTGCAGCTCCTCCAAGCCGCCCTCCCCAGCACCTCCAAGCAGCAGCTTCCTCCTCCTTCTCCTTCTTCACTTCCTTGAGGTGAGGCTCTCCCTAGGGTTAGGGCTGGTGTTTTCTAGTTTTGGGGGCTGCAATGGTAGATTTGTGGGCTTGGGTGAGTAAGGATTTGGGTTTTGGATGGGGAACAACCATTCTAGGGTTTGAGGCAAGTTTCAGATTTTCGAGCAGATTTTATAGCTCCTGTTCTTGACTGATTCGAGATAGTTTCGAGCATTTCCTGCTAGGTTGGCTGTAGAGAAAGTTGTGGGTAATCAAATTATCTTTCATTTCCAACTGGAATCACCTCATTTCGTTAATCCAGCTGAAAGTTATGTCTATTTTAGCGCTTGCTGCTCTGAAAATGCTGAAGATTTCGGGTAGAAACTTGAGCTGTGAATAAGAATTAGTTAGAGGCCGAATTAGAAATTAATTTTGCCTGTGAAGTTTTAGGAAATTTCTTGTAGATTGTAAAAATGTCATCCTTTACTCAATTCTACTAAGTATAGCAATTTATATGTTGAATTTTGTGCATGCTGTCTGAAACTTTGAAAATACTGAACTCTGAAAACTGCCCTCTGTTGCTAGCTGAACTGGGAGTTACCTGGGCAGAATCTGAGTGATTGGCCAAGGCTAGTTTGTAGGTATATGTCTTATGGTCGTGTAGGCTCTGAGTTTGCTCAATTTGGCTAAGTGATCAAAAAGTTATGGTCATTTGTATACATGCTGTCCTGAAACCGGTGTTTCTGAAAATTCAGACTTTGGGACTAAAGTTCAGAGTTTAATTGCAAACTTTAAATTTATTTTCTGAATGTTATGATGCATGGTAATGTTAGATCACCCTCTTGTGCTCTTTTCGAGTCCAAGAAGTCATTTTTTGGGTTAGCCAAATAAAAGTTATACTTGTTTAGAGGAATGTGCTTGTTATTTTCAGATTTGTGCTATAGAATAGAAATAGAGAGAAGCATTGTAGTTTTTGTTCTTAAATTGAAATGAATGCTTGCACTTTTGGATTGGTCATGAGGATGCATTTAGTATTTCATCTCATATGCATTGCATGCATCTCATTCATATGCACTGCTCGTGTAGAGAACGAAACCGCGGAGGGTGACGTGGCCGTGGTCGAGGGGGACATCGGTGGGCAAGTTGCCGTTGAGGATCCCAGAAGGCAGCAGCAAGCACCTAAGCATGTTTATCCTTATGTATCGTTATTTTGAGAATAATGTGATTAATTGAAATGTTAAGTATTGCATTAGGAATTGCCATGTGGGATAGGAATAGATCCTATTTGCTGCACGTACACCCCTTGTATTCGCTTAATATCTCCCCGTTGAGCTAGACTATGGGTATTAATGAGTCCGTGCTTAGAATGCTTAGATGTCGGGTTGGGCCAAGTGACGGAGGGTTCTGTCACTTGCGGTTGTTATCATTACACACATACTACATTATGTCGGACTTGGAAGTGGAAAGGTTTTGGAAAGAAATGAATTGTGGACCGGCGGGGAGTTGGTTCATTTGGGTACGGAGACTCAAATGTGTAGCCCCGTCTCAGGCCGGTAAGGACCGATCCGTAAGTGGAATAAGATTGAGCACACCTGTTGGTCGATGCCCGATTATGGTACGGTAAGCCACTCTTTCTCTCATATGGAATCGATGGACCGTAATCTCCGTGGTTGGACGTGGTTGAGGGCGAGGCTTAGGCCGACTCTCGAGCGCCAAGCCGGGCTTGGGGCAGCTCGAGGTGCTAGGTTTTCGGACCGCAGGAGGACGCTCAATGATTGGGTATGATTGGAAGGGGTTGACGCTAGGCCCTTGTGGTAAGTGTCGTGCGATCAATGCTTCCTCGCAGGTTAATTAAGCGATTCAATTGCCGCGCCTCGGATATGAGCACGCTTGGTCCGAACTTCTTCTCAGTAGTAAACAACTTGAACTTGTGGTTCGCCGCTGGGCTTGAGCTAAATTTTGATGTGAGATGACTTGCTTTACATTCTGTTAATTACAATATTCTCGCTAGAGGTAGGTGCTGTTATAACCGCTAACTATATTGAGAAAAACTTGAGTAGATGACTAAAATTGAAACAAAGTTAAGCATTTCCGCACTTTTAACCTAAGCTGTTTACCTTGCTACCGCTAAATGCATCTCCTTTGAGTCGGTCATATATGGACACCGGTAAGTCTTATGAGTACCTTTTGTACTCATGCTTCGCTTTGTGGTTTTCAGTGAGGATCGTGGGTGGATGCGAGTTCTGCCTTCATCGCTTCTCGGTGACTCCAAGGGCACCGAGTAGAGGCTTAGCGCGACATCGCACACGCCCGGAAGTGTTCAGGGGCAGAACACTTCCGGAGAAGTTTTATTTTGCTAATGTGTTGCGATTTGATTCATTTTTGTTGTATAGATAGCCTTTTAAATTGTGTTTCGTCGTTGTTTAAGTCTCTGTCGATGTCTCGTGGATGGTTTCTAATTGTGATCGTACTGCTGTTGTGGTTGTTGCATTACTTTTGGATATATATATATACTGCAACTGTGTTTTCTTGTCTGCTGAGTGGATGTCCATAGGTTCTAGGAGGGTCATGCCGAAATTTTCCAGATTTTGGAGTCTTGGTCAAATTCTTAGTTCTGGTGTGGTTTAGAGTCTTGGAGTTGTTGCTAAGTGTGGTTTGGTGGTTGTCGGGTTTGTCTTTGTGCCGGTGTTTCGCGTCGTGTTTGGTTGCTTGGTTTTGAGTTCGCTGCCCTTTATGCAAATTGAATTGATATCGCATTGGAAACCGTATGCGGGCGATCTCGGCGAATTTCGGTTGCATACCGGGGAATACTGGATTGTTGTCGAGTTATTCAATGGGTTCGTTGTTGTCCTAATTGGGCTTGGGTGTTAGCACTGTGAGCACCATCGGTGATCCGTTGCTAGCCTCCAAATCCAATGAGGGTGACCGGGCATTCGAATAACCCGAGGACGGTCTGGGCGGCTCCTCACAAGGCTGGTATCAGAGCAAGGTGCATAAAGACGAACCGTAAACTTGACAACCACTTAGGTGATTAATTAGGATTTATTTAACCTTCTAGGTAGCAATTAGCGCTATATTACCCGCCCTATGTCTATAACTAAGGTTGTGTGGGTTGAATGGTGAGCGTGGGAGAAACGATTACGTTGGAACCGTGCATTTCATACCATGCATATAAGATCCATGTCATACCATGCATGCATATGTCTTGTCGTGTCCTTTTGCATCATGATCTATGCTTTTATGTTTGTTAGACTTGTAGGATTACTTTGTCTTGTGCAATTGTCTAGATCATGTTTTAATTCAAATTTTTAGCCAAGTCTAAGAACCTATCCCTTTCATGAGGAGTTAGAGTCCATTCCCGTGGTTCCTGAATACCCGGGTGTTCCTAAATGAATTGCGGGATGCCGCCCGATCGATATTGAGTTCGTAGTTGAACTTCAACCCGGCTGCTCCAGCCCTAAGCGTCAGATCGAATGCCGCCCAATGAATTGGCCGAATTGAAGAATCAACTGAAGGAACTGATGGACAAGGGATTCATTCATCCGAGCTCCTCACCTTGGGGCTGTTCGGCTCTCTTTGTGACCAGGAAGGACGGTTCTCTTCGCCTATGTGGTGATTATCATCCTTTGAACGCAGTCACCATAAAGAACAAGTACTCTCTTCCTCGAATTGACATCCTCTTTGATCAGCTTGCTGGTGCACGGGTGTTGCTCGAATACGTGACAAGTTGAATTTCGGCCAAGCTACTCGTTTCCATCTTGATGATTGTGGAACTTTATGGTTCGGCAAGTGCCTAGTCGTCCCTAAAGACCAAGAGTTGAGAAGAAAGACGTGAACTTGTCTCTGCTTGCCGCATGAGCTGATCTGAATACGTGTATTAGTAGGAGGGCAAGTAAGACCCTAATATGATGCTTGTACACTGTTTTGAATAATAAGCAAGTAAGGCGCAAGCAAGAAACAAGCAAAGAGCTAATAAAAAGTATTAGTTGTGTTTGTGCTTCTTGGATGTTTTATTCTGGTCTTTTGGTGTTCTGTTTCAACAAATAGATCTGCAGCTTATTGGCTGGAAAAAAATCCCGGAACTCAAACAAGGCGAGAAGCACTATCTCCTAGCTACGATGATCTTCCTTCCGATCTGAAGTTGTTGTCATTGTGCATGTGTACGTTTTCTCAGGGACACAAGATTGACAAGCATCGTCTCATCGTAAAATGGACAGCCGATGGACTGATCGCTTCAACTATGTCGATAGAATTTGAGGAAGTAGCAGAGGAGAATTTTTCCAAGCTCATCAAAAGGGATATCATCCGTCCGGTGACCTACAGCCAGTCAGGCACAAAACCGATTTTGAAAAAAACTGTTCGAAAATCCAAATTCGAAAATCGAAAATATCATGCCAAAAATCGTTAGAAATCGAAGGGTTAAGAATTCAAAATATTTGAAAAAAGTTAAAAAAAAATAAAAAATCGACCGGTTTTCACCGAAAATTGGCCACTTTTTCCTGAAAATCGAACGGCCAATTGGTGAGTGCTGACCACTACGGTGTTGCTATATGTTTTTTTCTAAAACCAGTTGATTTTAACTGAAAATCGACCGGTTCTATGTCACATAATTTTTTTAATTTTTTAATTAGACTAATTTATCGATCAATTTTAAATATCGAAGTGATTTGATACGTCAAAAACTACGGTTTTCCTTTGTTTTGTCTGCCCTGCCTACTGTTTAGACCAGCTGTCAAGTCCTATCGAAGTGATTCGACACGGTCAAAAACTACGGTTTTCCTTTGTTTTGTCTGCCCTGCCTGCTTCAGACCAGCTGCCAAGTCAATCATTGAATGCTCCAGTTCCTTGTCTCCAATCAGCACACAAGAATTTTGTCTTTTTTTTTCTGCTCCCGACCTCCAAGGAAAGGCCTTTACACTTTGACTTGGCACATGAGATATTCTTGTGTGGCCAGTATTAGATAAGGCAATAGCATATTTAAATCCAGAATTTTGACTCTGAATAGGCAAGCATTACAAGGGACTGAGGGATTAGGGCAATCCCAATGGGATGATTAGGATAGTTTCTATAGCATTAATTAGGTTGTCATATAAGCAAAATGGTGATGTGGAGGTAGAATTAATGATGAAAGAGAAGGAAACCATTTCTCATGCAGGAAACCATTTCTACACAAGTACCAAGAAAGGGAAAAAGGGGATTAGGTGAGAAAATAAGAGAAAAGAGGAGATTGGATGAGAGTTTATTTTGAAGAAACTATCTATTAGGAGTATAGTTTCTATATATAGTATCTAGATAACATGGAAGTTATAGAAACTATATGCATTAGGACTGCCCTTATTGTGCCAGACATTGACTATTTGACTAGACTATCTTTCCTGAATACTCAAGTCTCTGTTGGATATTCCTGTCCTTGGATCATTCAAATGTTTCAATTAGCAACTCTAATAAAGAAAGTACATAATAGATCCTAAAGCACCTGTACTTACAGTTGGTCTAGTGCATATCAACTACCCTTTAAATTGCTTTAGTACATTCAAAATTTTATTTCAAGAGAATAAAAACACTTCTATCGAGTATTGTTCATTTTATTTAAATGAACTGGATAGCTCTTGGATAGGCTAAATGCTTTGCGATGCTCTAAAACAGTTAAGCAGTCCAGATTGCAAATGAGACAATGAATAGATGTCAATCAGAAGGATACCACAAATTTTAATTCTCTTGCAGAGTGTCTAACTCATAATCTGCAAATAAAACTACATTCTTTTTTCTCCAGTCATAGCACTGTGTGAAATGAGGATGACGCTCAATGACAGTCAGGTGTTCTGAAATACTGGATGGATAATTAAGTTAATTAGTCCCTGCTATTTTCCTAATGTTATATGTCAAGGCAACAAAGTGACTGAAATGAGTAGAGTTAATTGGTTTCTTAATTAATCTTGCATGCCGGCAGTTCTTCAAGCTTCGAGAAATCTCCAGAGCACCAGTCGGCAGTCAAAATTAGGAAGCCAATTTACTTTACACTTCTTGTCTTGTTGTCCGTGCATTAATAGAACATGCTCCCTGGCGCCGTGGCCTCCTCCCTGGCGCCGAACATTGCATAGATTAATCAACTCGGCATAGCATTAATGTTCGGCGCCGAACATTGCTCCCTGGCGACGTGCATTAATTAATAGGACTTACATTCAAGTGAAGGTGACACATGCGGAGTGTATGTGTGTGGTGTGCATCTACGCACGTACGTAGCACTTCTATGGTGTAATGATTTTGATTTTGCCTCTTTGAGCAAAAGCTTTATAGGTGGACGCTAGCTCTTGATCCTTCCATATGTGATCGATACATATACGTAGAAATTAACAATCTATAGCTGCAAGTTATTTTCATTCTTCTATGTCCATGGGCAGATATGCTCGATCGTATTGTCCGGTTGTAGAATTAGGAAACCAAGAGACCTTTTGGTAGCCTTCTCAACTTAGTCAGGTTGTACAAACTTAGCCAGACTGATAGGAACTAGGCTGAGTGGATGCAAGAAGATACACAGAGATGGTGTTTAGTTGCCTAAAGGAAAGTGAGATGGACCAAATTCAAAAGAGTGATAAATAAAATCTGCATTTTTTTAGCATGTAGTATTTGAACCTACGGTTCCATTTTTTGTTTGTTTCATTCAATTTAGGTGTCGTTTAAATTTTTAATAAATTCTAAAAAAACAATAAAATTGAAAAACAAAAAATTAAATCTTTTGAATTTTATATGGCAAGTGTGGTCTAGTTTTGTTTGAAAAAATGTCAGGAACATGTAGGTAAAATCGGTTTGATGATCGGAGATAATAATAAAAAGATATTAGCAAAAAAAGAAAAAAATAGATGGCATATTGCCTAATAACTGCATGCACATCTAGTGATGCATGCTATGTGGTGCAGTGCGGGTCACCGGCCAGTAGGCCATTCGCGCGGAACACAAAACTAGCATCGTTGCACCAGTAGAAACGCCAATTTTGGTCGTTTCCCCAGAGCCAGGCTGTGGGGGGAATCTTGCATCTGCAGAGCTAAGTCTAAAACCAGATGCAATCAACCAAATATGAAAAAAAAAAAGATTCTATATCTATTGATGTAAATTTGTGTGTATATAGCCAAATAAACAGCCCCAAAGTCTAGGGGTGTATGTTCACGACGTATCTCGGTAATTTGCACGGTTATTAGGACTTACCTTTTTTATTAAGAATTCAATATTCGAATGTATGTATACTATATATTAAAGAGCTGAGGATTGCCGGCTCCTCAGCCCGGCCACGTGTCGGCGCTCGCAGAGGGGTCCTCTGAAAAATTGAAAATTGCATTTAGGTCCTTTCGACGGTTTTTTAATAAAATAGACCCAAAAAATATCAGAATTACATTTAGATCCCTCTGCGGTTTACATTTAGATCCTCTTCGTGGTTTTTTGCGAAACAGACCTCGAAAAAAAATATTATTTTAGATCCCTCTACGGTTTACGTTTGGCTACTCTCAGCGGTTTTTAGAGAAGTTGACTCAAAAACAAAGATACGTCTCGACCAAAAAAAAAACAGATTCGTCAAAGGTTTATAGCAGCCTGCGGATTCGCCGATGGGTCCTAGCGACTTTTTTTAAAAAAACAAGAAAATAAAAAATACATAAAAAAAAGCAGCCATGCTTTTCTAAAAAAAACACGGATTCGTCGAGAGTTTATAGCAGCCCATAAATTCGCCAACGGGTCCTAATGACCCTTTTTTTAAAAAAAAATGAAAACCAAAATACGACCAGATTTCCTAAATTACGTTAAAAACAAATTTTGGTTTTCTAAAAAATACAAATTGCCGAGGGTTTATAGTAGCCCATAGATTCACCGACAGGTCCTAACCGCGGTTTTCTAGAAAAAAATACAAATTCGTCAAAGGTTTATAACAGCCCATAAATTCGTCGTCGGGTCCTAACGACCCATTTTTTTTTAAAAAAAAACAAAAACCGAAAATACGACTAAATTTTCTGAATTTTACACGTTGCATCGTCGTGCACAACGCAGCGTAGCGCGTTACCCTGGCTAGTATGACCTTATGGTATCTGCATTGGGAGTGCCCTTACACAAAAGGCCACAATTATTACTGTAGTACCAACAGTCCAACACAGGCCAGCTGACAACTTTGTATACGCGACCACGGGCGATTTAGCGGTCATTACTCGTTAGGTCTTCGAGGTGTCGTCACCCTTTGCTGGTGAAGTCTTCTCTGCAGCAGAAGTGAAAGAGACGGGGTGTTTTGGTTCGGTCTTCACAGTCAAGCTCAGCACCTCAGGTCGTGAGTAGTGTCCCACAACGTCGAAATCAAACTTGACTCGAACAATTTCTCCAAGATCTGCAAATAACCATATCACGCAATTTTTAGTAATAATTATATGCCTAAGATGTTTCAGTCGCAATACTGATTTTTTGAGCTGACAATTACAATACTTACAATACATCATTGCAAACATATAATTCGATATACCATGTTACTAGTGCATGTGAACACCAAACTGAGATATATTTAGCATAAAATTTACTTGAAGCGCCTCTCGGTTTCTTACCCAGGTCAGCTGTGAGGAGGGCCTCGCCTTCATAGTTGGGACCTGCTAACACTGCACCAGATGGTGAAACGATGGTACTCCCTCCAGGACAAATAACAGATTCTGGGGATGGCTCTCCATCTAGGCCTCCAAAGTCCAAATGTATACTCAGGTGGGGGAGGATAGCCCTTTCTGCGACAGAACTGGTTTGCTGACAGGACGAAGCATCCCCCTTCAAGCGCAATGTGTATCATGGAAGCCTGCCAACTTGGCTGGAAATCAACAGTGGGAGCACAGTATATTTCAACACCTGGATAACCATAGGGCAAAGGACTTCAATAAAATATGGTAAGTGCAAATATGAACTCAAAGTACATGTGACATGGTGCATTTTCAGCATTTATCTCTCCTTGTTTTAAATTACATTTCTGTATTTGAAGGTAGTGATGTCCTTTTAACGGGTTGCACAAACCTAGTCAAATTACTATACCAAGTCTAAACTATCATGTATAGCTTCAAGCCTTCAACCTTCACTTACTGCTGGATTTCTAATAGGACATCATTAAGGACATTAAGCGGGCGGCTATAACCTGGCGACCCGCTGCTGGACTTTTTTTGCCATCTGTGTGAACGAGTGAAAACGAGGCGCACCAAAAAGAAAATAAATCGGTGCAAACTAATACTTTACTGTTTTTATTAATTCTCAAAATTAATAAAATAATAACTAAACTGCGAGAATCAGCCGATAATAACTAGGCATGCATCAGCCAGCAGATTCACTCACGAGCATTGATCGAATACATGAAATACGAACTGAAACATATATACTCCTTATATTAAACCCAGATGGATTTCGGCCTCCTCATGGCATCCACGTCATTTTTTAGCCGGCGTGTTCGCTCGACGCGTGGCCATTGCCCACTTTAACCCGTCATTGATAGGCATTAAAAGTATTTTATCGCCGTCACTTCTCAATAACGTGCGCACGGCACGGCGATACGACTCCTCATGCTCACGCCTCAGGTCGCGCCTTCGAATTCCCCCTCACGGTCGCCCGCGTGACGCATGGCGACAGCCACGTGGTGTGCATTTTTTTGTGGAAATGCTCCCAAAATTTTCAGAAATTACATATAGGTGCATTTTTTATGAAAAGGCCCTCAAAATTCTAGAGTCTTTTTTCGTTGAAAAGACCCTCCAAAATTACATCAAGGTACGGTTTTTTTGGAAGCACTCAAACTTCTATATTCTCATTTTTTTAGTGCAATTCTTTTTTTTTTTTGCACAAGGGCCCTCAAAAAGTACATCTAGGTAATTTCCCAAACTCGAAGATCGAGTACAGTTAAGAAATGTCGAACATTATCCGAGTCGGGTATATGCAACTAACTGCTCAGAGGTTGCTCAAAATCTTCGTAAAACGACCAAAACACTCGTCAAGACTCTCACCAGCGTGTTGTTCAAATTTCTTGTATTCACGCTTGTACTGATCTTGCCTCACTATCTTGATTTGAGTAGTGCCCTCATGGTAAGCATCAAAGGTTACCCAAATCTGGTGAGTGAATCGAATGTGAGAAATCCTATTGTACTCACTGCGGCTAAGACCCTGTATGAGGATGTTCCTTGCCTTAACGTTCGTCTCAACGTCAAGCATATTACAGGCCGTGATGTTTTCATCGGCAGGAATCTCATATGGAAGTTTTATCTTCTACCATATCAGGAAGTCTTGAGCAGTGATGTACGACTCTATTTGGGACTTCCAAAAAGGAAAATCAACTTCAGAAAATATGAAAGGCTTGGTGGAATATTTGTCCGTCGCCATGGTTCTCGAGACCGATCAAAATCTATGGAAGAGCAAAACCGGTTCTGATACCAATCGAAGGATAGAGATGGCGATCAGAGAGGAAGTGAATAAATCCCTAATAAAAGTTTTCCCCAACACAAAATAATCCAAACAAGCCCTTAAAGAAAATACGCAAAAGGAAGCAAATGAAATGAGCCAACTATTCAGATGGGCAAGTATATCGCAAAAAAGACCTAAGAAGATCGAGACCGGTAGTACCGCACAATGAACGATAGCACCGGGCTCAAGAATAACAGTAAGAACATGGCTGAAAATAGCACGATTCAAAAGCAAATTTTGAGAAATCTTTTGATCGGTTGGACAAAAACTCACAAAACTTGGAAGATGTACTCCTAAAGATATGAGGAATTCATTCCAACCTTTCATCACAAGGATTTACGCCAAAATTCTGACCTTTTTACCCGTGAAGGAAGAACACACTAAATTTGAGCAAAAACTCAAGAACTTGATCTAAAACTTGCTCGTGAGGGTTTTGATGATCAAGATGATCTTAGACAGTCTCCCACATGTGACAGCTAGCAAGAACACAAGAATACAACCCCTCAAACAAGTTTTCAAGAATCATCAACTTAAGAACACAAAACCGATTCCTTGCAAGACGAAAGCATGAATTGCCAAAATGATTGGAATATGATCTAAAATTTATCCATCAATCACCATCCACGGCACAAGAAGCAAAAGAATGTAGAAAAAGGGGAGGCAAATCCAAATTGCATGAATGTAAATTACAAGAAAGTAAGTGCAGAATTTAAGACATAATATAAATGCGTAAAGGAAATTAAGTATAACTGAAAATGATTTGCATTTCTGGAAAGGATGTTTACAAAGCCTCACAAACAAGTGGGCAAAATTCAAAAGAGCACAAAACCTCTAAAACCTTCAAGAGGAGAAGGCTACCCCTTCCCCTCTATTTATACTACTCTTGGGCTACCTACCACCCTTGGATGAGTCCCTTAACCCTAGAGCACTCGATCAAGGGCTATAATTGACCCACTCACACAGTCATGCAAGGGTTAACTAAAACCTACCAAACAAACCAGATTTTCTTACATGCTTTTCAAAGCATACTAACTAGACTTGCTATCCTATCAACTAGACCGCGATCCAACGGCTCTCCTTGATCCACACAGTGTCTAGCAAGCATCTCATACGTTCCTTGTCTTCTTGGCTTGCACCGACTCTATCTCTGATCATCTTCAGGCGATCCTCGACCATCTGGACCTCCAGTGCACCTCGCCTAGTCCAGGTCATCCTCCACCTCACAATGACGTAGTACCGTCGTCCTACAACCATAAAAAAACAAGGAACACCCATCACAATGTCCAAAAACATATGCAATTAAACTCCTAAAATCACAATTTTTGGATCATTCATGCTTGTCAAGGCCGGTGCTATCGCCTCCAGGCCGATAGCACCGCCGACCCGATCATACCGCCCCCTAGCTGGTATGACCGCCCCCAAAACCCGCAAACACACCTCTCTAGAATTTTCACATCAATTTGGGCTTGGTGCTACCGCCGCGGTGAGCACCAGTCGCCATGGCCGAGAGCACCGGCTTGTTCAATCCCTAAAAACACTCTCTCGGTTTTTCAACACGCTTAGGTCTGGGCTACCGCCGCCAGTAGCATTGGAAAAAGCAGACAAAACTCAAATTGCTTCAAATTTCAATTTAAACTTCAAATCTCCGACAAACACAAACACTACTAGCTCAATCATCGTCAATAACTCATCACACATAGGTAGACCTCTACATGGGCTTTCAAATGCTAAAAAATTCAGAAAATGAAAATTCAAATTAATATCATATTTCAAACTCATTTTTATAGTTTGCTCATTTTTAGAAAAAGAGTTTTAGTATTGCTACTTATACTTTTTTAAGATTAAATTACAAGAAAATGAAGAAAAGATATTGTTTTAAATCAAAATCTTGATTCCAATTAAAACTTTTATTCAATTTTATTTTTAAATTTTAAATTTTTATTTTTTCCATTTTTGAATTTTTGGGATATTACATCGCCCACGAAGAACTCTTCACTCTGCCTTGTCTGCACCTACGTCCTCGTGTGCTGCGTCTGCACCTACGATCTTGTGTGCTGCTCCTCGGACTACGTGTCACCTGTAGATTCTCCCCGACCTACAGTGTACGTCACACATGCATGCGCTGCGTCTCCGCACCTACGTTGCATCTCTTGTAACAAATAAAAACTAATCCAACACAGTACCATCATCTTCCACAAATAAAATAAATTATTCCATCATACTGTTGATCATAAATATTATTCATTACAAATATATAATATTGTTGTCAAATTAATCATCACACATATATATTACAAATAACAAACAGAATAACAACATGCATACGAATTATCAGCCTTCTCATCGCAATATTTTGATTTCACAATGATGAAAAAGAAGAGCAATATGTAGATAGATATACACACATGAAGTTTGATTTTCGACGAAAGGAAGTTCCGTTTTGGTCCTTCAACTTACGGTTACGCTTCGTTTTATGACCTAAATGTTCTAAAATGCGGCACTCTTTGTGCTGGGTCCACATGGATGACTTCTTTGGCACATTGAACGTGAGAAGACATGAACCGTAGTCCATGTCTCTGATGGCACTGTTTTGAGATCTTGAACGTGCATTAATTACGACATGCTTTTTTCTGGCATAATTTGAATGGATTGCTTTCCGGCGAAGGCTGTGTTGGATGAGGATGGCTATGGATCATTGTGATGCAACAACAATTTTTTTTTTTTAAAAAAATGGCTAAAACACTGGCATGCATTATAAAGAAAGAAACAATAGACGAGTTACATACGCATAAACGCACCTCACACGCACGCCCACACAGCACTCACCTCTTTCATGCGCACCCGCGCCGAGCTGGACTCAAACGCAGATGGACGGATTGTGCACCGCTCGGTCACGCCAACGGGCCGAAGCCCCGGTCGCGATGCAACAACAAATTAAGACAACTATTTTGGCAGAATTAACACACAGAGCACTGTGGACCTGTAATTTGTCTGTCACAGATTGTCGTTTTAAGATCATGGATTAATATATGGTTTATAGATCAACATCAGCAGGAAGACTAAGACAATCTCACTTGGTTTCTTCAAGAAAATATATATATATATATATATATATATATATATATATATATATATATATATATATATATATACACACACACACACACACACACTAGATTGTCTAGTACACTTGATCCAACCATTTGTATAGAAAAACATTTGCATGGTTGCATCCACGTAGATATGCTTCAAAGTGCAATCCCACAATTTTGAGTAGGACCTGACTGAGGGTGCTGAGCAAAAAGATGAAGGAACACAGAGTGGTTTGGGAAATCCCTGCTTATTAGTCAATGGGGAAGGAAGCACAGTCTCCTTAATCAATTTTAAATTCCAATCATTGTAGTCCGACACTCTATCACTACCTGGGAAATGGCCTTTAGTCCCGGTTAGCAACGGGTTTTAGTCCCGGTTGCCAAACCGGGACAGCCCATCCGGGACTAAAGGTCTATGACCTTTAGTCCCGGTTCGCTCAACCGGGACTAAAGCCCTCCCACGGTGTCTAAAAAATATGGCGAACCCAAGACTTGAACCTGGAACCTCGTGATTCTAGCCTCACCCTTCTAACCAACCCACCCACCATCGCGTACTGATATACATGGAATATGCATTCCTTTTGAACTTTCTCAACGAGATCAAGACGGTTCAGAACATCTAACCGCATCGATGTTCACATCGCATCGTTCGTGTTACGAATCGGCATCGAAAGCCCACGACAATCTCAGTAGTCAATGAACTGCATCAAGCCCTCATCAAGATCGGTTCAAATTCAATCGGACTGATGGACCGGTATGGAAGGTCTGATCTGTAGTAGTGTATGCTCACATCTAAGGGTGTGTTTGGCAGGGATTCAGTTTCTCCAGATTCGTAAATCTGGTGAAGCTGAAAATTCTAGCTTCTCCAGATTTATGAAGTCAAGCTGTGAGTACATTAAGAGTGTTTAGATATATCTTCTTGTTTACATTTTAGACCAAAAATATAAACTTAATTCACTTTATTTTACCCTACAAGTTTTAGATTTCAGGAGAAGCTGGAATCTGAAACTCTACCAAACAGGCCCTAATACTCAAATAGCTCCCTCCAAGGCTCCAACAAAATCGACCTATGCCCAAAGATAGAAGGGCCCTTCTTCCTCCAGGAACTAGGAAGCAGCCCTTATAAATTTCACGCACTCTAGCGTATGTGTGCCTCTACATTTCTCTCAACTCAGAGCTCAGACTCCCCGTCTTCTTCTAATACACAACCCAAAGAAAAAAGTTCAAAGAAGGTCGGAGCACACATTTTCCCCCCACACTTTTCATGGTAAGTTCTTGCCACTCTTCGTTTCTTATGTACATCCGTGCAACATGAATCTTTCTTCCTCTTCTTCTTCACTATATTGAATTGCTTGCTTTCCACTGGAGTGGTTATGTGGTTTTGAGATGGTTTTGGTATATTTCTTCCCTTGTGTTGAATGGTTAATGGGTAACTTGAGTAAGGGAGGAGTTGAGGAGGTTTACTTGGGAAGAAGGCACATTATCGGAAGTTTTTAAGAAGTATTTAGAACAGTTCTGCGAACTTTAAGAAGTTGCTATGTAATTGCAAAAAGAAGAGGAAAACTTTTTTTTTTGGCTCATTTTCCACTCTATCATGGTGCTTATGACTATCATATTGATCTGAACTCACCTGCTCAGACCAGCTACCTACTAACTTCGTCCTCCCATCCTTGTAGTCCCCGAGTTGTCGCCTTCTATCGCCGGCGATGTCGGTCCGGCAAGGGAGGCTGCCACTTACCACCTCCGATGTATCTCGCCGTCCCGGCGACACGGAGGTTTAGCCTGATGTTTCCACGATTTCTGAAATTAATTATTGCTTCGCCTTCCGCCGGGCATGGATCCGCACACCTACTGATGACTGACACAGTGACACTGTCACGCACGTGCGTGTATGTAGCTTCCAGCCAGGCGCGGCGCCGGCGGCGGTGACGACGACGGCGGCCCGAGCGTCCACAAGCGGATGAAGCGGTTTGCGGTGTACTCGAAGCACGCCATCCTGTACGAGTTCCCGCTCGCTACGGCGATGCTCGCCCACCGGACGGACACCTTCGCCGGCAACGCGTGGGCCAAGGGTTGCATCATGCTCCTCTTAGTCGCCCTCTCCCTGGACGGCCTGGCGGCGATTTGCCCATGCACCGTCAGTGCGCACGGCGTCCCGGTCTACGCCTCCTCGGTGCTCCTCATGCTCATACCCTACTTCCTGCTCCTGTCGCTCAACAAGGTCTACGCCTTCCTCGCCTTTGCGCTCGTGCCGCTCCTCTTGCTCGTCGTCTTGCTGTTCCTCAAGGAGCTCCGCGGCCTCCGCCCCGGTGCTGAAGCTGGCGAAGAGTTCCCGCGACTGCGCGACGTCGAAAGCGGGGAGATGTTGATGAGCTACGATGACTACGACGGCAAGCTCAAAAAACTGTTCGATGAGTCGGCCGCCGTCAGCACCATCGCCGGCGCGGGGCTGTTGGCCGCCTTTTTCAGCTACTCCAACAACTCCTCCCCGGCTCACGACGTCAGCGTCTCCGAGAGCCTGCTGTTCCTGACCATCATCGCCTGTCGGTTCGTCATGCTGGTCACCACTGCCCGCCCGATGTTCGGCCAGCCATCCTCACCGCCGAGGTTCGCCGGCTTCCTCGGGCACCTGTCGGGGAGACTTCCGGTACTGCTCTCTCTCACCGCTTTCGCCAGTGCCGCCAATTTCGTCGGGGGCCTCGCCCTGCTCGGATTCTCGCTCGACTTCCTCGAGCTGGCCTTCTTCAGATCTAGGTTTTACAGCGAGGAGGAGGTCGAGGCCGACCGCGCTGGTGAGCAGGGCCCCGACGGCGACTTGCAGGCGCGGCTAGACAGTCAGCGGCAGCTGCAGCTGTGCGTCATGTACGTTATCTTCATGGCCCTGATGGCGCTCTACTTGGAGCTCGCCGGGAAGAAGGACCTCGGGGTGCTCGACAAGGCCAGGGTGCTGCTCTACTTCTCGGCCTTCTGCTGCTGCAAGCTCGACGGTGAGGGAAGCTGCCGCTGCTGACGGCGGTGGACGCGCCGAGAGACCGTTTCTGGTGGTTGGGGCTCGCGCGCTCCGCCGTCATGGGACTCGCCGCGATCGACGGGCTCAGCCGTATTGCCATGATGTTCCTTATCAATAAGGCTTCGTCCGGAGAGGATCACCACAACTAGTCATTACGTCGAACTTTTTATTATAGGTTTGTTATTCCATAAGCAGATCTATATACGTAGTATAAATACTACTTTTAAGGTTGAGATGAATAATGTAAGAGAAAATTGTCCTAAAACTTTTGTACTTCTCCGTGTTCGTGCTTGAATGTGTTTGTGCATCGCACGGACTACATATGCATGGTTTGCTTCTCACACATGGCTACTTTTGAAAGTTTACATGGCTACTTTCGAAAATTTAGTTCCGAATTTTGATATATTTTGGTTCTTCCAACTTCAACTGTTCTCCTCCTCGTCAAGCATTTCGTTGTTGGTCAATGCTCATGCAATTTATGGAATGCCGTTGAGTTATTTCCAGCGAAAACTAGTTCTTATGTCGAACTGTTAGTTACATTGAGTCATCATGTATATCTCTATTCTAAAATAATGGAAGCTCATGTTTCCAAACTTGTAACCCCACCAGTATGCCAATCAAGAATCCTTTCGTTGCATATTTTGTGTCATTGTATGCTGTTTGGTTTCACACAAACCAAAGCTACATACGTTGTCATACTAAGGCACACGAACTCGATCGTGCCTTGTGATCTCCTATTTGAGCCCTATATGAGTTGTCATACATGAGTTGCATATGTTGCTGGAAATCGGATTCCAACTTGTGCTATCTTTACATCTTTAGCTTGATGTGTCCAGCACCATAGACGTAGATGCATTATATTCCAATTCTTTTCTTACATTAGTGTGGAATTAATTTTGTCCGGTATTTTTCCTTCTCATGTGAATTTTATCTTTTTATTTTTCTTAATTAATATGGAAATTTCTAGCTTTTTCCTTTTAGATTAATGGAGCATGCATGGATGCATTAAGACAACTTCTAATCATGGGAGAATAATCGTAAAGACGAATAGTTTATCCTATAATGCCTACAATATATTAGCAAAGGATGCGGTGCAGTTAATTGGGAGCAAAATGTGTTGTACCCATGGATGTTTCCGATGCTTTAAAAAGACGAGAAAATTATCATCACAAATAGGTACAGATTGGAAATACGTACAATTCAATGTGAGAATGGCGTAAGGTCCTGACCACACGTTAATTAATGATATATTAGATGGTATTTTCTAGCTAAATGATCTTCGCGATGGTGCCGAGCTATATACATTGCCTTAAAAAGATTGTTAGGTATCTACGTGGGAAAATTTTCTCACAGATAGAAAATCACATAAATAAATCCCTTCTGCACACATCTATGGAACCCATTCTCTGTAGTTTTGAAAGCAACTTGCTCAGTCATACCTATCAACGATTTCAACAAATAATCTGATGTTACTCGTTCGATTAAATAACGCGAAATAGACCTAATAACAAATCTGATACTCGGAGTTAAAATTGCATAGGAGGGGATCGATTTACCTAATGCACAACATCCTACAGAAAAGCAAAAATTCGAGCATGTTCTGTACAAATAGAAATTACCATGTATGCTTTACCTATATAGCACACATAGGTAATAACGGATCCTACAAAAATTGCTGCAACTATGTACTAGAAGGATAAATAGATCTATAAAAAAAATACATTCTCCATGTTCTAAATAGATCTAATATTCTAAAACTAAGCGCTATAGTACACCTAACTACTACGAGAAAGTGCAACAAACTATACTCTGGAATTTTATATCTACAACCACACTATTTACACATGTACCCATTATCCAATAGAAATACAAACCTAATCATTTTATTTGGTAGCCTATCGTGGTTTCAAAATAAATCTACAAACAAAAAACACACATCTAAGATAGGGAGATCCACTCCTTGCTCTGTGCTTTGCTCTTTTTTCTCATCTTCTCCTACTCCTCAACCCCCTCCTCTTCTTTTTTCTCGAATAGATTTAAGTTTCGGTCGGTTTTTTGCTGGTTTATCTGAGGGTACCTCTATCTCTATTTCAAATGACAATTCGTTGTCTCTGTCGGCAAATGAATGGCAGTAGATGCCGTAGTGAACGATGTGGCACTATTCCATCTATTATTTGACGACACTCTCTGTCTACATTTCAGATGAAGATCTAGATGATGTTGCGATTTCAAATAGCGACAGACCTATTGTCTCCTTTTGAAATGCCAACCGAGCTATATTTATGTAATTTTTTATTTGAACATTTATTTATGTAATATTAATCAAATTTATATTATTAATAAAAAAATTAATAGAGAGCTGGCAGTTAGCTGCTTTGGGGCAAGAATTCTTGATGTGGAATTGTGGATACATGAGCCTGTTGCATGTTGCTGGTAGTCAAAGCTTTCTTGTTCCATCTCTGTATCCATCTTTCCATTCACGTACGCGCGTATTTTGCCTGGCCCGCGAGGTCGATTTGCCTCCGAGACCGGACGTGCGACAATTTTATTATTTAATCTCTTTTCGATTTTTTAGAATTTCTCACGTAACTTATTTCCAAATTTAACTTACTTGGCATAGCAAGATAGAGTAAGGAAGCTTTGAGCCCAAAAAAAAAGAAGGTATTTTTAGCCAGACAACATATCGTCACGCCACTAGAGACAGAGTGACAAGATTTGAACTCTGTCTACTACACCCATCTTTCCCATTCATGTGCGCGCCTAGGTTTGCCTGGCCCGCGACGTCGAGCTGCTGCTGCCTGCTGCAACCAACGCTACTTGGCTTCCGTACCGTTTGACTCTTTTCAATTATACAGAAGGCCACTTGCATGGCCGCGGTTAGGGAACTGTTTCCGGTGGGGTAATGGCCAGAGGCGGAGACAGGGGGGCAGGGCCTGGCCCCTAATGAAAATAAATTTTAATAATGAGTAATTAGTAATTAGCTAGCATTAGTAAATAGTAAATACTAAACAGTAAATAAAGGTCTAGCATTAGTAAATACTAAACAGTAAATAAGTTCAACGAGCTCAATTAAAGAGTCAATTACCATACTTTCAACTTGATGTATGCAACCATCCAGAGCTGCAATACTTGGCTACTCTTGCTGACTTGACAAATGGTCTATATAAAACAGGTAAAGCTTTCATTTTTCTCAACTTGATGTATGCAATGATTGATATCTCTTGCTAATTTAACAAATAGACTATATAAAACAGGTAAATCTTCTCATTATTCAATGATTGATAGATTGTTATGATTGTTCATAACTCTTCCGGTGTCAACAGTAACCACAGAATGAGCATTTTCAGCTACAAAACTTGTCAAGATCCGCATTCGAAATAACATAGGAGATGACTTTCTTCAACATTGCATGATAGTTTATATTGAAAAAGAACTAGCAGCAAAAATTAGTTTAGATGAACTTATTGATTTATATGATCTTCTAGGTACTCGTAGAACTAAATTTAAGTTAATAGAGATGTAAGTTTCTTATTCTAAAAAATTTATCATATTTTACTTATATGGACATGTGGTTATGCTATATTTAAATTTAAATGCATCGATATTGCAATGATATTTTTTTATGGGCGCTATGATCATTTTTTATTGATCGACATGGCCCCCTTAACCCGAAATTCTGGCTCCGCCCCTGGTAATGGCCATGCTCCGATCCGTTCGGACAGGCACCCATGTGCCGTGCACTGGAGACTGGACGGTCGATGTGATGTGAGCGCGGCCCGTCTACATCAATTTGGTGTTCTGTTCTGCATTCATACAAGAAAACCCAATAACTTGTTAATTAAAGACCAGCCAACATCAGCTAGAAAAACAGAAGAAAAAAAAATGTCTGCTAAAATTGAGTACTACAAGAAATGATTAAATGACCTATAGATAGGTGGATAGGTAGATAGACTGATTAAATGACACGTTCCATACCCTAACTGCTTTTACCAGGCACACCCAACCATCTGTTCCGATTGCTGCCCTCACTAGCTCAAAACCGACGCTTCCTTCCACGCAAAATGGGTTCTGGTTCGAGGTCTTTTCGCCAACTGCAGAGCTACCTGGTCATGCCCAGGGTTAAAAAATTTGGCGAATTTTGGATTTCGGGACAGGCCGAAATTTGAAGTACCGGCCGAATTTAAAATTTAAAAAATGAATTTGCTACAGTACTACTACTACAGTAATTTCGGCGAAATTCTGGGTAATTTCGAAGAAATTTCGGGTTTTGAAACCGGATTTTAATGTTTTAGGGCCGGATTTGACCGGAATTGGTCCAATAACCCTTAAGAAAGTCGTCTTACATGAAAATTTGTTGAAAAACTAATTTTTTGAGTCATTTTAAAATTTAGGCAGAAACATTGTTAGATTTTTATAAAATTGTACAAGCTTGATAATGATCTAAAAATTTTATAGTACAATCTTTAGTAGTGTAGGATCTTAAAGAAAAAGTTTCAAAATAATTTAACTTCATTTGTTATCTTTAAAAAATCAAAAACAGAATGGACATAATTGGGACAGTAAACTTTTTAGATTTTTATAAATTTTGTCGAGTGTGATAATGATCTAAACTTTTTATGACAGATTAAGAATTATCTTAGCACTATTCTATAAAATTTTTAAAAAATTTCAATTTTTTTGTTTGCTCAATCAAATCTATAAAACCATTGAACTTCATTTGTTATATTATATTGCAAAAACCAAAAGAGAAAGAACATAAATGCACTGTGCCTTGTAAGAATTTTATAAATTCACTGGAGTGTGATCATGATTCAAAATTTTTATGAGATCTTAAACACTTTCTTATCACTCTTCTGTAAAATTTTGAACCTTCTTTCTCTGTGATGTAAAGTAGTAATTGGTTGTAATTGCATTATACTCAATATGTAGATAGTTACTTAAAGGAAGGTAATTTAGGCTAATAATTGGTTGTAATTGCATTATATTCAAGGTATATACATCGAACTCAGTAAAGAGGGAAATGAGGCCCTGTTTGTTTAGGCTTATGCTTTTTGGTTTATAGCTTAAAGCCGGCTTTTTGGCTTAAACAACTTAAAAGCTAATAGTTTTTATACGTGATAGAGGTGGGTAATTTTATCTAACTTTAGTGTTATCAGTCTAAAATCAACCATCAATAAGCCAAAAAGCCTCTCTCCAATGGCTTTTGGCTTTTAGTTATATGGAGACTTATAGCTTTTGAAAAATCCAGATAAAAAACTATTCGTTTGTTTAGGTTTTAGCTTTTTGGCTTTTAAACCGGTGGAAAAGCCCAAACAAACAGGGCCTGAAGATGGTTTCTAGATCTAGCTCGTGTGGATCTATTTGTTCTCTATGATGTAAAGTAGTAATTAGTTGTAATTGCATTATACTCAATATGTAGATAGTTACTTAAAGGAAGTTGATTTAGGCTAATAATTGGTTGTAATTGTATTACATTCAAGGTACGTGGAAAAAGTATTGCTGGTTCAATGGGACAAAAAATTCAAACCTACTAAGCGCATTTTCCCATATATTTTCAAAGAAAATTTGTTTTGACATTTTTGTTTTGGGGAAAGCTTCTAAGTAGTCCAAAGTTTATTTCTGAGAATTTTGAAAAAACTTAGACTTTATTTCAAAAAGTTTCGACTTTTCTAATCTTTAAGCAAAAATCATGCCTACGAAGTGAATTTTTGCATTGTTTTTAGTGCTAACACTTTTTTAGAAAATTATTTTTCAAAAAGACTTTAGTATCCGAAAGTATGTTTCTGCAAAATTTCAAATAATTCCAACTATGTTTACAAAAGTTATGGTCTTTTTACTCTTTGGTCAATTAGTTCTGAAAATTCAGACTTCATCGTGGTTTGTCTGTCATATTTGTATCGGTTTTTATTCAAAACCGATAGTGATAATTAACAATACTTGTGTCGGTTTTTTGTTAAAAAGGACAGTGACCATCTATCGTATATTTGTGTCGGTTTTTTATGATGAACCGATAGTGATATTCTATACTTTTGTTTGTGCATTATCATACATTGGTGTCGGCTTTTGGTGGGAAACCAATAGTGATAATTACAAGCTTCTGTGTTGGTTTTCTTTCGAAAACCGATAGTGATGTTCATTCATTCATGTCGGTTTTTATCTTAATACTCGATAGTGATAACTATCAATATTTGTGTCGGTTTTTGATAATACCCGATAGTGATATTCTATACTGGTACTGGTATGCGGTTTTCTGTTAAAATACGATAGACCATCTTATCAAATATATTTGTGTCGGTTTAAAAAACCGATAGTGATAATTAATAGTACCTGTGTCGGTTTTCCCTTAAAAAACGATAGTGACCATCTATCATATATTCGTGTCGGTTTTTTATGATGAACCGATAGTGATGTTCTACTCTTCAGTTTGTGCATTATCATATATTTGTGTCGGTTTTTATTAATAACCGATATTGATATTCAATGCTACATTTCCGTCGGTTTTGGTAAAAAACCGATAGTGATAAGTTACAATTGTTGTGTCGGTTTTCTTTTGAAAACCAATAATGAAAAACTTACGCCTCAACCTATTTTACTTCGCCCACAGCAAACGCACACTCGCCCGTAGCCCCTGTCTCGTGCCCTCGCCACGATTCCCGCTGCCCTCGCCTCGGTTCCCACCGATGGCCTACTCGATCAAGTCTCCTTTGGAGCAGTAAGTGCACTACTTTTACCTAACACTTCCTGTATTTAACTACATTAATATTTTTCCACTCAATGGCATCTCTCCCATGTATATAGGGGTTTCTCGGACTATGTCGCTGAATAAGGGAAACACGATGACGAAAAGGGCTCAAATCTGGAGTATGTTCGCTTCAAAGTACAAGTGCCTACATACTATATATAAGATTAATATTTTCTGACATATATTCTTTGTCTCTTAATTTCTTTTTTTCTTCACAGTTGTCGGCGTATTCCGCCTGACAGGCCCGTGATCTACAGACCCGGGTTTGGTTCGATAGGAGGGCGTCTTTGTGGCCGGTGAATCCTAACGAGGGGAAACCCTAGAGACTCCTGCGCGGCGAAGCTTGGCGCCTATGAACAATAGAACACGCAGAGATTTTACCCAGGTTCAGGCCCCCTTTGGTGTTTGGGTAATAGCCTTACTTCTCGCTAGATTGCTTTTAGAGTGTGTGAAGCTAGTACAAAGCTTTTCGGGTTACAAACTCGAGACTATGCTCCAGGTCTTGTTTGTAACGCTTACTCTAATGTCTAACGCCGACTTCTTCTCCACGCACCAAGGCCCTTATATAGGCCAAAGCTAACGGAGTAGGTAAAAGGAAGTCATCATGCTTGATCCCGATACATTTATTACCCTTCCTGTCTTTGTCCTGCTCCTCCAAATTTCATTAAATGCCGCGCATGCCTTCGCCTCACGGATGGGACCCTTTGCGATGGGTAGGTGAAAGGCGCCGAGGAATGGGCCTACAGTGATTCCTTGTAATCAACGGGTTCGACACGACAGACCGCCTCGACCAGACGGTAGAGCAGATGGCTTCGAGGTGAAGCTACTCGCGACCACCTTTTTTGCCTTGGCGGCGAAAGCGAAGCGATCCCGCCACCGCCGCGGGCGCCACGCGGCTCGCACTGGCTTGGCGGGTCGTGCTCGCCGCCCGGCCGCCAGTCGCCACGTCGGGCGCCGGCGAGCAGGCGTCCTTGCTCACTGCTGGCCGGGCGCCACGTGGCTCGCGACTGCTTGGCGGGTCGTGTTTCGCCGCCGGCCGCCAGTCGCCACGTGGATCGGGCGCCGTGAGCAGGCGCTCGCCACCTGCGCCGGGCGCCACGTGGGCTCGCACTGCTGGCGGACTGCTGCTTGCCGGCCGCCAGTCGCCACGTGATCGGCACGGGCGAGCAGGCGCTCGCCCACCGCCACCGGTGCCACGCGGCTCGCACTGCTTCGGCGGGTCGCGTTTCGCCGCCTTTGCCGCCAGTCGCCACGTGATCCGGCCAGGCGCGAGCGAGGGTACCCGGCAGAGTACGCCGACAAGAGCTCCCTGCCCGCTTCGAACACGCGCCAAAGCCGCGAACCTTCATTAAATGCCGGTGCGTTCTCGGTGGGGCCACCACTATGAGGATACGATCGCCTCGGTTCCCTCCCGAATCTGCCGATTCGCTTTGGGACCAAACGGCGCACGATCTTGTCCCTTCGCGAACCGGCGGCGCGATTGACACATATATAGATACATCTCAGATTGAGCGGTTTACGCTACGCTTTCTTCGCACTTTGCTTTCTTGTTTTTTTCGCTTTTTTCCCAAAGCTCTCCGCCTTCTTCGATTCGCCATGGTGAACCCCATCCCGCCTCCATCGTTGACGCCGCCGTGAAGCGGATGGGGATGATCGCGCCGGCAGCACCTTCCGACATCGATCGGGATCGCCACGCCTGCGGTGCTCTCCGACGAGATCGCCCCGCACACTGGCCATGATGGCGGACTTCTTCCACCCTTTTTCCGAATTTTTTCTCACCGTCCTCCACTTCCACGAAATCCACCATCTTCATCTCACCCCCAACTCTATCATCTTCCTCGCCATCTTCGCACACCTCTGTGAAATGTTCATGGGTGATGCCGAACCTTCCTCTCTTCCGCCATTTCTTCATTCTCGCGCCTGCCAACGATTTACGGCAGTGGGGAGTTGCTATTTCGCCGGGGCGGATGGCCTCCCACTACATTCCTTCCACCAGTCCAATCGGAGGGCATGGCGCATGGATCGGTCAGACATCCAGATGACAATGGAATCGACGCTCGGGTGCCGCGAGCGCGACGCTGAGAATCGGAGCTCACGGCCGAAGAGACGGCAGAGCTCACAGCGCAATGGCGGCCCGCGACGACGGATTATGGACGCCGGTGAACGGAGGGTCAGTAGCCCGACTACACGCCCGGAGGATCAGCCTCTTCGCCGCGCGTCCGGCTATCATGGCGAAAGACACGGCGATAACGACCGACGCGACGCGGGTCTTGGACGTAAGCCCTTGTCTTCTTCTAGTTTCCTTTAAGCACGTGTTTTTTCTGCGGCTTCCTACCAACCGACCGCCATCTTTTTCCCTTTCTCGCGACAGGCGAGGGCAACTTTGAGGAGCCAAACTGGGCCGTGGCTTGCTTGGATGTCGCCGGTTCCAACCGCACGCTTTTTCCGTCGGACGCCTGGCGCATTGTCGACCGAGCACGCGAGCTGCCGGGTCGCCGTTGCTCCCGCCGATGGACTCCACGGGGCGCCGCGACTTCGCCCGCCCGCTAGTGATCGGGGACGTGCTCGCCGCCATCGACGGGCGCGCAAGCGCCACTTGTCGCCGACACCACGGCTCGACCTTAAGAGGGCCCGCCACGTACCAGACCGCCACCGCCACCCGAAGGTGGCGGTATTTCAAGGGCGGGGCACAGACGCCTCGCTGCGATTTCTTCCTCCGGCGCGACGATCAAGGGCGCCGACAACCTCGGCCATGGAGCCGGGCCGCCACCCCATGGGTGGCCTCACGCCCCGACGGCCGGCTTGAGCTTGAGGGCGCCACCAGGGCGGCTTTAGAGCGCCAAGGGTGCCAACACCCCGGCGCCACCGAGACGGCGGAGGCTCGCTTAGGCGCCTCCGCCGCCATCGCAGCAGGGTCAAGACACTCCCAAAGACCAGCCGAGGTCTCGCCAGGCCGCCATCGCCGCCACCGGCTGGCGCCGTGAACTCTTCACTCGGAGTAAACGACATGCGCGCACTAGGCACTGCTTCTGCCGCCGCCGTGCATGGCGCCAGACGCCTAAAGAAACCGCTTTGCGGTGAGCGGTGAGCGGAGCGGAGAGGGCGGCGGCGAGTCGGCGCAGAGAGGCCAATACGATCGCAATGCGGCGGCCAGGCGGAACGGGCCGAGACACGAAGCGAGAGGGCCGAGGCGGGCGCCAAGACCTCGAACTTGAATCTCTTCCGGCCGGCGCAACTCGCGATCATGTTGAAGAAGGCGTTTCAACGCGCACCAAGAGGTGCTCGAACCCTTGGGCGTGACGCTTAACGCGCCGAGGACTCGGCGCTTCAATTTGCTCACGCGACCAACCAGCCGCTTGGCGCTTACGAGGACTCCCACGCCCTAGCCGCCGCTTCCGCCACGTAAGGACGCCAGTCGCGATCATGGTCGCGACTCACTACGCTGGCTGCTTTGCTGCCCAACGACGCCGCTTTTGATCCCATGGCGGTGGTGGCCGGCGTCGAAGGAGACGCGAGCGTGGCTTCAGCGAGGCGCTGGCGCGCGCGCCATCAACACGTGGCTGGATGCTGCAGGAGCAACCCGCCATGGATGTTCCACCCCTCGTCTGCCAAGGTGGCGCCGACGATGAACTCGACTTGGCGAGGGCGAGGAGGAAGGCGGAAGCTTTAAGTCGGCTTCTCTCTTCTTTTTTTTTGCTTCTGTCGATGAACCTACGTCCAGAAAGGTCTTGGACAACTTTTGGATGAATGTTAGATGTTTAATCGTTATTCATGCGTTCGCTTATTTTCGCATGATCAATTTCGTTAGGTTAAATCGTCAGGCGATCAGTTTTTTTAACTTAGCTGGAATGTCTGAAGGACGCCTAAGCAATGCCTGGGCAATGGCAACGCTCCCGAGTCCTGCCAGTAATTGTGCGTCTTTGCTGCGAACACAAGTATAAACCATGCAAGTCACATAGGACTTAGGTAAATAGCGACTCCAAAGTAGGCAGTTTACGCAGAACGCAAAACAGCCTTGGCCTTAGGGCCTTTACGCGGGATCGCTCATGGTTTAGATTCCTGAGGGACTTAGATCCCAGTGATCTCCTGGAACTATGCTATAGTGCAACGCAGCGAGGTAGCAAGTTGCTGGAAATGCCTTTAGACCAACAGCACTTAACGGTGACAACCAGCGGTGCTTCAGCGAGCCAACCCGAGGCGTTCGAGCCGTGTTTAAGCACTGCGCCTAACTTGCATTCTGGTCGCTTGCCCTCGCCAGACGCCAGCACTTAGCATTTTTCCTTTTATCACTAAGGGGCCCTTGGATTCTAAGATCCATGATAATCACGCGTAGCTTGATTCATCTCGAGGTATACGCTCAAGGAAACGAACGGAAAATGCGACACGAAGCACTTATCTCGTTCAAGATGTCATTGGGCGGTTAGCCCTCAGCGCCAGTATAGCACCTTCCGCATACCGGCGACCACCTTTTGCTCTTCCGGGCGACCAGCCCCCAAGCGGGCGGGCGACCACCTTCCAAGTTTCTGGGCGACCAGCCCCCAAGTGAATAGGCGACCAGCCCCTGTGTTTCGGGCGATCACCGAGATGTCGAACCTCGCAAGAGCCGCCCCAAGACACTCATACATCCCGCGGTACGGACAGCTACTAGAGGGATAAGTAAACGTAAGGAAGGGCCTGTACGACATAGATCCCTATAACGTTATAAGTCCCAGCATGGAATGCCCTGGACTACCCTATTTAGCTTCTAAGTCCTCGTGACCTTCCAGGAAATCACACCACGGTGCTGTGTGCCAAAGCAACGAGCTTCCAGGAGGGGCGCTAGGCCGACGGTGCTCGCGGTGACGACCAGCGGTGCTTCAGGGAGCCAACCCGAGGCGTGCGAGCCGCGTTTGAGCACCGCACCTAACTTACCCCCCGGTTACTCGTGCTCACCGAACATAGACACTGAGTGTCATCGGGGGTCACAAGGAATTAGCAAATGCGCAGGGCCAGGAACATTCATGCATAAAACCGCCGCTCAGGGCGCAACAAGGGACAACCATGGCAAAGCAAGAAGCCTTCTAGGCAACAATTTTACTAATCACGACAACCGCCGACCACGGGAAGAGACTTACTCGTGGCGTTGCCAGGCGAATCAAGGGGTACTTACAATTCTTTCAGGGATAGAACTTCCGCAACAAGTCTATGTTGTAGGAGTTCGTCAGCTCTTCACCATCCTCAGTGGCCAACCGAACCGCCCCGGGTCGAGATACTGAAACCACCTTGAAGGGCCTCCCATCGGGAGACAGCGTGCAACCCAAGATGCGTCTCGATTCTCAGAAGACCAGTCGCCCATCGCCGATGTTCTCAGAGACCCGGTGGCGTGGTACACCGAGGCTCATGGTACCGAAAGGCGCAAGAGCGACCCGTCCACGACTTCTTCCAAAGATTGACATCCTCTCGCCGGAGGTCTTCTTGGTCTTCTTCGTTGAACACCGAGACACGCGGAGAGCCGAGCGACACTGAGGGGGGGATTCGCTTCGCCCAGATCCAAGAAGAAGGGCGTCGCTAGTGGCTCTTGACTAGGTGTGGTGCGGTGACCACAAAGATGCGGTGGAGTTCTCAACCCATCGCTACTACGCTAGGAGTCGATCAAACGCCTTTGTCTTGAGGCCCTTCAAGACAAATAGCGTTGGCACGCTCCGCCGCCACATTTCATGGATGGGCCACCGAGGCAAAACAGACTTTGGTGCCCATCTCGTCGCAGAACTCCAAAAAGCCGCTACGGTGAATCGAGTTCCGTTGTCGGTGATGATGCGTTGGTGACTCAACGGGTGAAGATTCCGCGATAAACTTCGGCAGGCGGCGTACCGTGATGGCACGCACCACCGGCTTCAACCCACTTAGTGAATTTGTCGATGGCGACGAAGAGGTGGGTGTAGCCTCCTGTGGCCCGCGGGAACGGACCCAGGATATCCAGCCCCCAGACCGCAAACGGCCAAGAGAGCGGGATGGTTTGCAGAGCTTGGGCTGGTCGGTGGATCTCGCCGGTGAAGAATCGACAAGCCGATGTCCTCACCAGCTCGCAAGCATCCTGGAGGGCAGTAGGCCAATAAAATCCTTGGCGGAACACCTTACCAACTAGTGTTCTACGACATATGGCTCCCGCGACACGCCCATGGATATCGAGAGCAAACTTCTCCTCTTCCCGAAAGTGATGCACTTCAAGAGAATTCCGCTTACGCTCGGGCGATATAGGTCCCCACCTACCAGTATAGCACTTGGCCTTGCGTGCAATCTTCTCACCGAGGCATCATCGTCGGGATCACTTGGTCACGAGGGAAGGCGGGATAGGATCCATCCATCGATCTTCCCGACAAGCGTGGCGACCACTCGGTGCTCGCCGGTACTCCATCGGGCCGAAGTTTCGTGTGCTGCCTCGGCAAGATCGCCGCTTCCTCCCTGACTGGGTCAGTGGGTGGCCTTTGCCTTCCCACGGATCGAGGCTATAGCAGCCGCACCGCTTCCCCACTGAGCCAGAGGTCAGCGACGGCCTTATCGTTGTCCCCGCCAACCGGGGCCGCGACAAGGACACCATCATTCTCACCGGATCGTGGGCGCGATGGATCGGGTCGCGATAGTCTTTCTTCAAGACTCGACCGAACGAAGCTTTTGAGGACGAAGTCATGAAAAGCCCGTCCGCCATATGCTTATCTCGCCGGGGGATATGGATATACCCTAACCCTTCAAAATGGCGTTCCATTCTCCGGACTTCCGCCAAGTACGCCGCCATGGTGGAATCGGAACACTGGAACTCTTTCCGCGCTTGATTAATGACCAGCAGGGAATCACCTTTAACTTGGAGACGCCGGATGCCTAGCGCTGAAGCGATGCGCAACCCTGCCAGCAGGCCTTCGTATTCGGCTATGTTGTTTGTGGCCTTGAAGTCAAGGACGACCACATACTGAAGGGTGTCGTCGGTCGGGGAGACCAAGACGACCCACCTTCCATGCCCTCCAAAATGAAAGAGCCATTGAAGAATAAAGTCCAGGAGAGGGCGGCGCTTCTTGGCTCGAGCAAGGAGTCCACTCAATGATTTAACTCCGCCAACTTCGACTTTTGATGGCGGTGCGGGTACAAACTTGAGATCGAATTCCCCAGCTCCACCGACCATTTGGCAATTCGTCCCTCCGCTTCACTTGTGGAGGATTTCGCAGAGGGTAGGCCGTGACCACGTAATCTCCGCCCTTGAAATAATGCCACAGCCTTCCGGACGCCACCAGATCTGCATACAACATCTTTTGAGCTTATGTACTGGTCTCGCTTCGCAATACCTTGTTGATGTAGTAAACCGGTCTTTGACACCTTCCTCTCTCGCGAATCAAAGACAAAGACTCACCACCTCGGGGTGGCAATGATGTACAGAGAGCAGCTGCTCGCCTTGGCCGTAGGGAGACCAAAGACCGGGAGAGAGGAGAGGTATCGCTCAATTCTTCAAACGCCTTCAGCGCTCGTCCGCCCACTCAAAGTGGTTAGTCTTCTTCAGCAGCTTGAACAAGGGCAAACTCTTCTCCCCAACCGCAATAAACCGCCTCAGTGGAGGCTAGGCGATCGCCAAGCATTGACTTGCTTGAGCTGCTACCGGCGGCCCTCATGTGCTCGATGGCCGATATCTTGCTCTGGTTGGCCTCAATGCCCCTGGCCGATACCGAAAACCCAACACTTGCCGGAGGGCACACCGAACACGATTTTTCCGGTTGAGCTTGCCAGCTTCCTCCGAGGTTAGCGAAAGTTTCCTCCGTGGCTTGGATCAACTCATCGCTTTTCTTAATCTTCACAACTAAGTCATCGACATAGACCTCAAGATTTCGCCTCTATCCGAGGACGGAAAGTAATATGCATGGCACGCCGTAAGTAGAACCGCATTCTTAAAACCAAAGGCCATTTTTACATAACAAGAAACACCAGAGGAGTTACAAAAGCGCTTTCGCTCGTCAGCGCCATGTCGATCCGGTGGTATCCGAGTATCGCGGCCCAGAAGCACAAAGAAGATTCGCCCTACCGTGGAGTCAACAATGAGATCGACTCACGGCAGGGGTATGGATCCTTCGGCAGCCTTGTTGAGGTCGGTGATATCGACATTACGCGCCATTTCCGCTGATTTCTTGATTTAGCACGGTGTTGGCAAGCCATTCAGGATGAGAGACTTCCCTAATGATCCCCGCACTCAATAGCTTCTCTACCTCCTCACGAATGGCATCTTGTCGCTCGGGCGCCTGCCTCCGGACCTTCTACCGGACCGGACGCGCCTCGGGGAGCATTGCCAATCGGTGCTCAATCACCTCCCTGGGGACCCCAACCATATCGGACGGTTGCCAGGCGAACATGTCGGAATTAGACTGGAGGAAGGTGACGAGCGCGTCTTCCTATTTGGCCGAGGTTGGCGCACATCGACGGCCCTTCGAGGCTAGCCCCACTCAGTGGCGACCACCTGACCTCACCGCGAGCCGGGTGAGGCGCTGGTCCGGCCCGAGGGGCTCCCGAGGACGTGGCGTCTGGCGCCTGGATGCAGTGGCGGCTGCCGTGTCTCCGCGCGACCTTGAAACAGCGCAGAAAGCTTCGCCATATCCACCTTGATCGCAATGGGGCGCCGCAGTTCCCAAGATCTTCACCACCATGTACGTGATAGTGGGTGGTCACATGAACTGGGCCAACGCTGGTTGACCGAGCAGGTTGTAGGGGAGGTCAAGTCGGCGACCTCAAAATCCACCACCGTGCGAGAAGTTGTCCCTCTCCCAAAAGTGACGGGAGGCGACTCGACCCAGGGCATCGATCACTCGGGCTACCCCAAGAAGGGCAGAGCTGGGCGCAGATCCGATCATGGATCTGAGCGCCAGAATGCCGAGGAGGACAGAGGTTGATAGAGCTCCTCCGCCCACCAACACGCTGGTTAGCCGTGACGCTCAATACATGGCACACTCACGACCGGAGGTGTCCCAGCCGTTGGCGCCGGGATGGTCACCGACCAAGGTGAGCATTTGCTCGACCACTTCAAAGATCCGACCCGCCCCGAGCTCGAGGCGGTGGCGCAGATTTCTCTTCCGCTTGTAGGCGGCGTTGAGGAGGGTGGACGAACCACCATGGATGTATGCTACCACGTGATCCGCCTGGCTGGAAGGCGGCCGGGCGGGATCTTCATCTTGATCGCCGCCCGCGGCGCTCTTGAGCCGCTTTCATTATCCCGCCCACGACTCGACAATTGTCCAGTCGTGGGTGTTGGTCCGATGAATAGGGCAATAGGGCTCGCCTCGGCGTCGCGGCGATCATTGCCACGATCGCGACGGCCATCGCGCATTGATCACGGCGGTCATCACGCCGGTCACGACGGTCGCTCGGCTTGCCATACGGTTCATCGCGTGGGCCATGGCGTTGCACTTCCGGCGCGGGTCTTCTTCTCATCCTCGCTGCGCTAAGACCTACCGTGTCTCTCCGCCACGCTCACGCTTTTCTTTCTTCTAAGACGGTCGGAACCCTTCGAGGTCCCAAATTGCCCTTACCTTTTGGCCACCCTTGGGACCAGCGTATTGGTACCCTTGTTCCATGGCTCGGCAACACTTATGTGCGAGGGAGAAAAGCTCGGAGGTGGTGTTGATGGAGCGGTGGCCATCTTCTCTTCATCTTATGATCGCAAGACGCCTCCTAAGGCGATGACGACCGACTGCTCGTAGATGGGGGATCAGATGGCGGCGAGGGCAAACCGCCGAATGAAGTCGCACAATGACTTCCCCTCTCTCGCTTCCAGAGCGGAGGTCATCCTCCACGCCCGCCAGGTAATGAGCCTTGAAGTTGGCGGCGAAGATGTCGCACAACTCCCCACGAGTGCACCGATCCTCGCGGAGATTCAGCAGCCCAAGAGCGCGGATCCTCGCTGTGGCCGCTGGAAGGTAGTTATGACCTTTTCGACCCGCCACCGCCGCACTCCGTGGTGTAGATTTGCAAGAACTCCTCCGGTTGGTGGTGTGTCAGATTTTGTGGACGCCGGGCGAATTGCTCGCTGTCACACGGCGCAACCGCCGAGAAGGCTCGCACCGACGCCATAGAGGGAGCCCACTGCCTGTCGGGGACCGCCGAACGCAGGTTCGGCTCCCTCACGAGTCCGTGGAGGATATCCTCTTGACCGAGAGCCACGGGAGGGTTTCGCTATCGAGCTATCTCGCTTCCGCGGCCAGGTTCCGAGCCGGATGACATGACAGACGACCACGGAGGTCATCGCCATACGCCGCGATTTCATCCAAAGCGACCGGAGGTCCCCTGGTTCCTTCCGCAAGACGACCAAAGGCAGGCGCACCTGTTTTCGTTCCGCCTGCCCGGCCGGACTCTTTTCGGGGACGGTTAGACGCTTGAGGCGCCAACAAGGCTTCAAAGCGGCGGCATACTCGACGGTACCCCTCGCCAGACGGAGGGCCCAACCCGAGCCGGGCTGGCCCACGAGGTCGGCGATGTCCCGCACCACGGAGTGGCCGGGTGTCTCCCGCGAAGTTCCACCGAGGGTGTTCCAAGAGGAGACGAACCGCATGCAGATTCCGGGCAGGTGGCTGCCCATAGCCACCGACGCCGCATGTTGCTCCGCTGCTCGGGGAACGACACCACCTTCGCCGGGCGGGTGAGGCGATCCTTCGACGGCGTGGATCGCCGGGATTCGCTGGACGCCACTTGCCCCGCCGCTGGGTCTTGAGAGCCCGCCATCTTCTGGACGTGCTCACATCGACAAAGGACACCAAAGTTCACCGGGAGTTAGCCGAGAAACCAACCACTAGCCCCTACTCGCGCGCTACTGCTGGCAGATTCCGCCTGACAGTTCGTGATCTACAGACCGGTTTGGTTCGAGCAGAGGCGCTTTGTGGCCGTGAATCCTAACGAGGGGAAACCCTAGAGACTCTCGCAAGGCGGCTTACGATATGAACAATAGAACACGCAGAGATTTTACCCAGGTTCAGGCCCCCTTTGGTGTTTGGGTAATAGCCTTACTTCCTGCTAGATTGCTTTTAGAGTGTGTGAAGCTAGTACAAAGCTTTCTGGGTTACAAACTCGAGACTATGCTCCAGGGCCCTTGTTTGTAACACTACTCTAATGCTCCAACGCTCGACCCCCTTCTCCACGCACCCGAAGGCCCTTATATAGGCCAAAGCACGGAGTAGGTAAAAGGGAGGTCATCCCGCCGATCCCGATACATTTATTACCCCTTCCTCGTCTGTCCTGCTCTCCAAATTTCATTAAATGCCGCCAAGATGTTTCGCCGTCCGCCCGGGATGGGACCCTTTGCGATGGGTAGGTGAAAGGCGCCAGAGGAATGGGCCACAAAGGATTCTTGTAATCAACGGGTCCGACACGACAGCACCGCCTCGACCAGACGGTAGAGCAGATGGCTTCAAGGTGAAGCTACTCGCGACTACCTTGCCTTTGCGGCGGGCGAGCAGGGCGATCCCGCCACTGCCACGGGCGCCACGTGGCCTCAGACTGCTTGGCGCGGCAGGCTCGCTCGCCGGCCGCCAGTCGCCGTGGATCGGGCGCCGGGCGAGCAGGCGTTCACACCGCCGCCGGCGCCACGGGCTCGTGACTGCTTCGGCTGCCGCGTTTCGCCTCGCCGGCCGCCAGTCGCCACGCGGATCGGGCGCCGCGAAGTAGCGCCTCGCCACTGCCGCCGTGCCACGCTGCCTCGACTGCTTCGCGTGGCTTGCGGTTTCGCCGCCTTTGGCCGCCAGTCGCCACGGTCCGGCTGTCGGCGCGAGTGAGGTACCCTTGCCGCAGAGTACGCCGATAACAAAGGTCATCATCAGGGTAGCGATGACCATTGCGGTTTGTACGTCATGCAGCACATGTTGATCGTCGGCGGCGGCTCAGACCTTTTCCCTAAGGTATATGTACATGCATAATAATACAATTAGCATTTCACAAAGAAATTTCAAAACTTAAATTGGAGCACTTGTTTCTATTTTGCAGCATATCAATATCCCCAAAAGAGCTTAGACAGCTCTGCACTCAACAAGTTACGAGACCACTTATGCTAGTGGTACTAGATGGAAGTTATGTCGGAGGACGGTAGGTTTAGAGATCCTGAAAGCTCCTACTAGTCCATATGTGAAAAATATTACATATGTGAATGTGATTGCATGTGTACTGACTGTTAAGTATGTTTGAGTTCTATTTTTTGAACGAATGTGATATGTATTGTAATAAAGTGTTTGTGTTCTATGAATGTGATATGTGCATAATGTGTGAAATAATTTATGTTGTGTGAATGTGATATGTGCATGCATAGTGTGTGAAATATGTGCTGATTGCAAGGTGAATGGGAAAACAGCACTCCTCTCATCTCTATCGTTTTTTCGAGAACCGATAGAGATGAGTGTTCTCCTCTATCGCTTCTTTTAAAGACCGATAAAGATGATTCCTCATCACAATCGGATAAGAATTGGCCATCAGAACTGATGATAAAAAGAACTAATTGTGATGTATATTCGTGTAGTAGTGGCCATGTTTGCATCGTTATTTACGACGATTTGATTTCACTAGCTACACAGCGCCTGCTGTCATTCCTAGGCCAGCTTCAAGTGAAACGATCGACGACAGGAGAATGTGAAGGATATGCATGCCTTTCTGTGGTCGGCAACAGCAACGTACACACGCTCGATTGCTTAGAAGCTTCTTCCAGCCAGGAGCGCGCAGCTAGTGCAGTGCTAGATAACCAGCACCACCGGGCTTGATCGACCTTCACTACTACACAAAGGTTTATATTAGACGCCTCATTACAGACGGTTTTAGTAAACCGACTATGATGAGGAACATTACTGACGGTTCTATAATGCAACTATCAGTAACAACTTCACTGACGGTACTCTAAATAAACAACAAGAATATAGTAATATCACGCACGGTTTTAGTATAAAACCATCCGTGATGACTCTCGTTGATATCACGCACGGTTTTATACTAAAACCATCTATGATATCTAATTATCACGACGGTTCTAGCTACAAACCATCCGTGATATTTAATGAGACCTATAAACATACCGACGTTCCTCGTGTAGACCTTACCAGGGAAAATTGATATAATGCCACTCTCAAGAGTGGTGCGAGTCAAAATGCCACTCTCGACATTACCTTTGTTAAAATGCCAATTTTCTCAGATCCTCCTCGCAAAAATGCCATTTTCGATTTTCTAAAATGAATTTCGCTTCAGCGCTTCTAGCCATCGAAATGACCATCCCCGCCTCGCCTGAAGTTAAATGCCTTTTCTAATGCCTTTACATTGATTAAATGGGGTATGTTACAAGATATCCAACCAAATAATGACGTGATTTATAAAATCAAGTAGAGCGTAAAGACAAAAGAAAAATTAACAATTAACTACTCCAGATCACATAGAAAATTATTGTCATTGTCTAAAGTCATCTACTACAGGAAACAAAAAATTTCTTTAAGGAATGGTTTTAAGGTTTGAATATGTAGTAATATTGCCATACATTGCAGAGAAGTAAAAAAAATATTATACTAAAAGATGGCAGAGAATAGTTATTTTACAACAATATTTAGAATAATGTTTGTTTATTTTTAATTAATTATGCAGACAATTTCTATCACGTGAGAATTACCATAAATGTAATAGACTTGTAAAAGGACATGTCTCGTATAAATAATTAAGTAAAGGCATTTAGCTAAATAATTAAGTAAAGGCATTTAGCTCGAGGGCAGGATGGTCATTTCAGCTATTGAATCGCATGGTAAAAGCTTAAATTCATTTTAGAAAATCGAAAATGGCATTTTGGCGAGGAGGACACGAGAAAAGTGGCATTTTAACAAAGGCAATGTCGAGAGTGGCATTTTGGCTCGCACCACTCTTGAGAGTGGCATTATATTAATTTTCCCGACCTTACCACCACTTCATGCGTTTTGCCTCCCCCAAACCCTAGCCCCCCGTCGTTCTCCTCCTTGGTGACCTCCTCTCGGCGACCTCCCCCCGGCGACCTCCCACTCGGCGGCCTCCTCCCCGACGTCCTCCTACTTGGCGACCTCCTCGACGTCCTTCCACTCGGCGACCTCCTCGCCGACGTCCTCCCACTCGGTGGCCTCCTCCCTGACGTGCTGAGACTCTAGGGTTTGGAGTGACTTGATCCTGGTGCGCTTGCAGGTGTGTGTTCTTCGTGAGTAACTCCATATTGCTCCTGTGGTAGCTTATAATCTGGTAGTTATTGATTATAACTTAATATGATAGTTTAGTTAACAAAAGAATCTTGTGATTGACCAGGTTATAATATGTTATTTGTCAGTGAACTTTATAATTAATTCTTTATTGTGCATGTTAAGGTGGTAAGGATTAGAGGCCTTATTCACTTAATTAAATGTCTCGCCTATTTGTAATTGAAATTGAAGATCTAGAATCTTCAATTAAACCCTAACTGAGAGCAATAAAATTAAATTCTCATCACAAGTGGAGGCATGATTTATTGCATGGATGTCATAATAAGTTTTATCTTGAATTTTATGACTTTATAGCTACCTTTGGATTATGTAATCAATATGTATGCTCTATGCTATCTTACTGTATGCAAAGAGGATATAATATTGAGCGCTATGTGTTGCATGTTAGAATAGGCATCTTAATAACCTACATTGTAAAAATAAATGACAAGGAAAAATCATTAGAAGCTAATGTAAAAGATCGAACAACCAAGGGCATGAATCATTTCTATCTTTCTTACCTAATCCAATTCTCCAAAGATGCTACCGCCTATGATCCTCTTTTTTTCCCTACACCCCTAGCAGAATCTCCATCATTAGTATCTGTTATTCGAAATTTTCTTCTGCTTAGATATTTCTGCAATGACATTTATAAGCTACAACTAGTTATAGATTTAGTAATTGAATAACTAAACATCCTAGATGTATCGAGACAATAGCTTATCTGATTAGGATCATCTTAAAATGTGAAGTTTTGTAGCACTTTCATCTCCTTTCTTATTATAATATGGATGGATTCTAAGACAAAATCCATTTCATTCCACAGTTCGTCATGAACACTGTCATACTCTTATTTATCGCTTTCACGTCATCCTCATCCTCGAACGAGAATACCATAGGGAGCCTGCTTCTTGAATTTAAAACATCCTTAAACGCCTCTACTATCCATATTCCATGTTCTTTATCCAAAATCTCTCAAAATAGTATCTCTACATTTAAATCACATTCTAAAATACCGCAAAAAGTGTTTTTACAATATGTTATGGCAATTTGTAGAGACAAATAAAAAAATATCTATAGAAAAGTGCCACTACGTGAGGTTTATTGTAGTGTTTGCTCTTACGTTCTTTTGCCTCGTTTTGTTTCAGTAAAAATGGTAGTCTTGTTTTGCTAACTGAAGTTGTAAGCTGGCATCCCTAGCACGTTGCTTGGTGTAAAACTTGTTTACTACTACCTGTTACAAAAGACTGCTTCATTAGATCATTTATTATTTTTTGGACGATATGTGTCTTACTCTAGCCTATGATAGTAAATAACATTAAGAATAGTTAAAAGGAATAGGGCATACAAAGGAGAAAATAGTAAAAAATCACCTCAAAATTGAATAATGGCACGTATTTAGAAACATAATTTGAAGGGATAATTGGATAAATGCCACTCCAATCGCCTTATCTTTGAAAAATGCCATTACAATCGTGTCTGCTTGAAAAATGCCACTCCACTCATCAAGTACTCCTAGAAATGCCATTATGGTCAATACCACCCTAGAATACACAGCATGTATTTGACTAGGAAGAAATAAAACAGATTCCGATGTGAACCCGCCGAGCTGCTGTGGTGTCCCTTCCGCTGAGTTGGACCCACAATGTGAGAGTGAAGTCGTGCCTACACGAAGGCAGATCCGAGCCATTAGTTGACTAGTTGTCGGTTTTCACCGACCAAGTTAATTATGGTTCAATTCAACTCAATCAGTTAGGGCGTGAGACAATGATTCAAGCCCAGATTTGTACTAGGATTACAAAGCAAGAGCTTATCATGAAATCCTTTTAACAATAACTACTCAACTATTCTCAGGGAGCAGGACACACCGAGCAACCTGACTGCTGTTAAAGCATTTAAACCAGTGCTTTGTTGCTTACCTTAGGAAACAGAAGAGCCAGTTCTCCATCGTTGCACTGCACGTAGTTTGCATGGATGCGTCCGCCGAGAGATGAATTTTACGTCTTTAGTGTTCGGCTAAATAGCCGAGATCTACATTTATGAGTATATCGCTTAGGCAGTCTCAACCCTCCATCTCACCTAGTGTTTATAGAATTAATTACGCTGTCAACTAAGCAAAAATCTGACATGGCATAGGAATTAAGAAAGGGAGAGAAGGAAACAAAGAAACCGTGGTCTCATGCAAGAAACTGGTCGACGCGGGCATTAAGACGCAAGAAACGAGCAAAATCTGTGTTGGACGCCACACTGACCAAGATGTGTTTGTGGTACATGCATTGCTTGGCTTGATTGCTATCTCTCTCCTCTAGACACTGCTCATAAAAACTATGGATTAAAACTGCCCTTAGCCTCTAGCCTCCAAATGAAAGATAACACAGTTACGATCACTTGGCTTTGGAATCAGGTAAAGTTGCTTGAGCAGGAATAGTCTGTCTTATCCCTCGATAAATCACGAGCAGGTTGCAAGATGGAAAAGCAGCATTGTAGTGTTAAAACTATTTACCTGACATGTAAGTTAAGGCACATAATTCTTCGGAATGAGAACTCTGAAGATCTTCCTGACGTTCAACAAAGTAGCATATTTACATCCTTTGGAGTATCACCTCTGTGATCTTCATTTGAATCTGAGAACAGAGGTGTCCAAAGTACACAATACTTGTTAAATGAACTTTTTCCAGCTTATATGTATTATATGCAATGTCACAGTGATATCTGAAAAGTAAAGTAGAAAAATAATGATAATTTTGCTCAAAATCAGCGTACCAACAAAATCTGCCTGAGTTAACAAGTATGCTACATTTCTTTCGCAATGAATCTTTTGTGAATGCATTCATTAGAGTGCCCGTAGATTTTGGCGCTTGATTTTAGAAGGCGGTCCATGACTATTTCTTGAACTCAATGCATCAACATGACCACCTATCTGTTGGGGAGCCAAGTTCAAACCTTCTTGAGATCATTTTCCAGAAACAACTCCATCCTGCTATCTCATCTTGACAGTACTGGAGAAGTAATAGGAGTTCACATTTTGGTCATAGGTTCTCATCTGTAGCACTACAAGATCAAGTAGTCAATTCAAACATCAGCAGATCCAAAATCACGTAAATTTCTGATGCTAGTGGATGTTTCGCCTCCCAAGGAAAAAAAAGGCATGATATTGGCCTCTTATTTGAACCCAACTGCACCCTCCTTCTTTCTTAAGCCTGATCCCTTTCATCGTTATCCTCATCTCAGCGGCATCTTTCCATTTTCCGCAAGATGCATACATATTTGAGAGTAGCACATAGCCCTCTGTATTATCCTTCTCCAGCTCATGAAGTCTCTTTGCAGCCCTCTCACCGATCTCCTTATTCCTGTGAATGTTGCAAGCACTCAGAAGAGCAGCGCAAGAATTTGCTTTTGATTTACTTGGGATCCTCGTCAGAAGATCTTCTGCCTCTGTCAAACAACCAGCTCGAGCTAGGACATCAACCATACACGTGTAGTGCTTCTCTTTAGGTGAAATACCCCATGCCTCCATCGTCTCAAAATAGCTAGATGCACAGGCGCGCCAGCCGCCACGCGGTCACCGGGGAAATTCCACGTGTTTTCTGGTCTCTCAGGGTTTTTTTTGCAAAAAAGATCTTCTCAGGAGCCTTCTTGTAGACTAGATAAAAAAAATATGGACCAAAACATATTTTTGGCAAACCCATCATAATTTTTGGGGTCTGCACGCAAAAGAATAATAATTTCAGTAGCCTCGGGGGTCTTCATGTAAAAAAATGGGCTAATATGTAATTTTAGAAACGCTCAGGGTCTTTTTCGAAAAAAAATAATCAGGATCTTCTAAAAAAACCAGCCACGTGTCGCTCGGGCCCCCACCGCGCGGGCTTGCCACGTGTCGCCCCGAAAAATGACGCGAGCGCGTGCGGCATGCGTATGAGGTTCGAACCCGCGACCGCCAACAAGAAAGCATAAGCTTTATCGCTACACCACACATCGCTTCGTGTATAAGGCAACAGAATATTTACTTAAGCCGAACAACCGGATTAATCACGTGGGCGACGTGGCTCAATGCGATGGCCGCCGTACGCACGGCCGAGCGCTGCGCTGTTTGCGCCCGTGACGCGGCAGGAGCGCCAGCGGCCATGTCGCCTAGGCACTAACGCGGCACACGGAGGAGCCGGAAAACCTCCCAGCTTTATATACGGTAGTATTCCGTATTTTTTTGTATGGACTATATAGCCCTTCCAAGTTAGCCTAAGGACTCTCATGCCCAACCAAGTCCTCACTGGTTTCTTTGACCTAGCCTCTATCCCTAGCCATGGCTGCTTTCCAGGCGGTGGCTGTCGTTAGCCGGTGGGCTACACTACAGATAGAATCACTACCACAATCTGATGGTTTCGTCCGGGCCGCTCCACCGTTTGCCGTCTGCCCCGTCTACCGCATTGCTCCTATCCGCAGGTCACATCTCACCTTGAAGCTGGACCAGTTCCTCTCCCTCACTGTTGTCCAGGTTTGTCCAATTGCTACCTTCCTCATCTCATCTTTCCCCTTGGTTTAACTAGTAGTTGGTTGGATTGATTTCCTTTCTCTCCGGTTGTTAATGACACTTTGGTGCTCAAAATTAAGGAGAAACTATTGCATGACCCAATTTGACAATAGTTGAGAACTTAGGAAAATTGTAGAACCCATAGAACTATTTACCTCCTCTTTTGCACATGCTCTGTTTTGCACAAGTTTATCCACATTTTTGGAACATAATATACTCAAGCTTAGTCTATATTACACACATATGCTCCTTCTTTGATGTGAAAACAAAACCTGCAAGCATAAAAAATTAGTAACCTTGAAGTTTTGTAAGCAATGAGTTGTCAGTTTACTCATAGTATAGAACTTTCTGAATTGTGATGCCCTCACGAGTTTTCTGAATATATGATATTCATAGAAGCTTTAGCTTTGTTAATGTCGGATCATAGGCGCTAATCACCCTCTAATCTCACATCTAATTAACTCGATCAGCGAAAGAACTTAACTAGACACAGAAATTAATCAAGATTACGAGCAAACCAATCTGAACATTTAGTCAAGAACGAGAAAGATCGCATTACCAGAACCAATCTTCTTCATTGATCAAATCAGTACGTGGTTCCTTTTACAATTGAAGCACCAATCTCCCAAAAGTTCTTCTCTAATCTCTCTTCTAAATCTCTGAAATTTTCTTTGGAAGATACTCAACTTTTTCGTTTGCATACTGGCCTCGTGGTTTTGCGCCGCCATCGAAAACGATTCTCGCTGGAAACCCTTGCGATGTCAGCTTCCTCGCCGCCATCGCATTGCTTTTATATGCCTAAAGCCCTGTGCCTACTGGCTTGTGCATGGCTTCAAGACGCGCCATGGCTCGGCATCGCCAAACGAATCGGCTCCAACCACTGCAAACAACACCCTGCATGCATGCAAAAAGCAATACGAGACCAACTTTCTCCACCAAAAGGTAACTCATCCTGCATGCACAAAGCAACACCCTGCATGCAAAAGAGAATTTTTTTTCTTCTCATTGTCAAATCAACTCATCACTAATGCAGGAAAATAACAATCTCCCCTTGATGAGTGATTTGACAATAGCAGAATTTTCCCCTTAACATAAGCTCTCCCCTAATATATGCTTGAACTTTCTCTCCTTTGGCAAAACACACATCAAGCTCTCCCCTAATCAAGCAATCCATGATATGCAAACCTAAAAACAATGTGGATTATACAAGATGAAAACTGATTTTATAGCAATTATCATCCACATACCAAAATCCATGAACCGCCCTATAGTTAAGAGAAACCACCAGTTTCAAGTAGACTATCTATAAGATTACTAAGCTCTCATGGAAAGGAGAATAAGTACATTTGGACAGGAGGATATAACAAGATGAAAGAAAAAAAATTTGCCACTGTGAGAAAGATACTAGATTTGAGTACAAAGAGCATGTTAGACTCACAATTATCTGCCCAAGGCTACTGATTTTTTTTTATATTATCGCTTCCTTTGGTTTTTTTTTGAAACACAGATATGGCAAGTTTGAGCTTGCATTGCATCTTGTATTGTGCAGGTATGGCAAGGTTGACCTCACATCTTTTTCTAATTTGGCAAGTGACTTACATAGTCAGACTTGCATCTTTTTCTAATCCACTCTCTACTAGCAAGAAAACAACTCAACTAAGTTGGCATTGTCATGAAAAATAGCCATGAGAAGGATCACTACTATAAAAGTAAGTTTTCATCAAGGATAATAAACAAAGCTTGTACTAAATGATAAAATGCAAAACCACCAATGAGAAACTTCTACCTGATATTATTGGAATGCATCACACCCAACTCCCCTCGCAATCGTGCAAAGTTATGGTAAGCCAATGGTTTGGTGAAAATGTCTGTCAATTGTTTTTCAGTTTTTACAAAGAATAATTCAACAGTTCTTTTCTCCATATGATCTCGAATAAAATGATGTCTAATATCAATATGCTTTGTTCTACTATGTTGAACTGGATTCTTAGCCATATTCAAGGCACTTTGATTATCACACAACAAAGGTATAGAATCAAAATTGAGACCATAATCCTGTGGAAGTCACGTGACTAGGGGTCCAGCTGGCGGGCCAAATTGACCAGCCCATGAAGATGGACCGAGCCCACCGGACAAAAGGGAGGGAATTCCAGAAGGAGCCGGACGGGTGCAGAGAAAGCAGGAGCGGAACATGGGCGCCAGATAGTAGGGTAGCAACACTGCTCGCAATGAGCGGCGCTGCTCAGATGGTATCAGGTTTTGTCGATGCTGCTGAGGACGGTCTTCCTCGCCATCTCCAACGGCTTCCGCATCAGCCGAATTGCCGCTACTAAAGAACTCCCCCGCCGTGCCTGTGGGTGCCCCCTGGCAGGTATATATAGAGAGAACCTCACAGAGAGAAGAGAGGTCCTTGTAACCAAGAACTTCGACACACTCACAAAGAACAACGAGCAGCAGACTAGGGTATTATCTCCATTGGAGAGCCCAACTCGGGTAAAAACCTCCTAGTGTTCTCGCTTACCATCGGGCCAAGATCTTCCGCCTTCCTCACTCCCTCTTCTTCATTGTCGGTAATAACCATCGGCAGCCATGCGCGCTGTAGGGGAGCGCTGAAGATCACCCTCTTGAGCCCGATGGCACCTCTCAACGAATCACCATCTCTTTCGCTTCCCAACCAGACTTTCCGCCGAGCCTCGACTTCATCGCCGAGAAGCCGGCAAGCTGGCCCTCGCCAGAGCTTCAGTCGGATCGAGGGCACCATGGCGGTTCGTGCTCAAGAAGCCTTCATGAGTTTTCGCGATCGAAGACGATCGGATCGACACCGCACCAAAGAAGATGCAGCTGACACGGCGGGCGGATCGCCAACGTCACATGACGCGAGAAGAGCGCGCAAGTCCCTCCAAAGATCGGGGCGAACGTTAACGAAGAGTTCCTGCAGGTGAAGAGGGGAGATCAGAGTATCTTTCACACGCCGCAGCAAAACATCATCGCCTCCAAAACGCTGCTCGACACCCTTGGGCCGATTCTTCGCCCAGATTTCCCGGCACTCGATCGTGGCTCAAGTGAAAGCTATGGTGACGGCGGCGGTGGTCCAAAGAAACCAAGAGGCGCTGTGGAGAAGACACACTCCGTGATCCATGCTGGCTACTCAGACCGGCAAGCAATGGATTGCGCAAGCCGCCAGATGTAAGCTTGCTGAGTCCGCCGGGCGAAGACGCCCACGGAGCTCTCAACCGAGATCTCCGCCGATCTCACCGCAAGACGCCGCGATCGCGGAAGGCGAGAGGCCGGGCGTGAGGACGAATACGAAGCGCCGCATTGGTTGCGACGCCGCTGCCGATCGCGAGGCCGGCGTGGAGGATCACGCCGACCGCGAGAGCCACGGCGCTGGGCCGAGTGACAACGGAACCCCGGATAGGACCTCGGCTTGCGCTTCTGGCGCAGCTTGGCCTATTGATGGGGTTCGCCACGCCTCGGGCCGCCGAGTGGTGTGGCCCGAGGGCTTCAACCCTAGGGGCATCGTTAAGTTCGACGGCGAGAGAGACCCTGAGGCGTGGCTGCAGGTATACGCCCTCGCTGTCAAAGTGGCGGGCGGCGACCAGAGCGTGATGGCTAATTACCTGCCGGTCACGCTCGCCCCATCGGCACAAGCTTGGCTCACGGGACTCCAATGGGTTCCATAGATTCTCGGGTGATCTTTGTGAGCGCTTTATCTCAAACTTCCTGGCACTTTCAAAGACCGGGATGGCATGGGACTCAGATTCGCTTCACCAGAGAAGAGTGAGTCTCGCGAGAGTTCATCCGCGCTTCATGCGTAAGAAGAATATCGTTCATGATGTTTCCGAGGGGTCGTTATAGCCGCTTCCGAAGGAGCCGGCGACCCGACTTAATCAAGAAAATGTCTCAAGGCCGCCGACTACCGCTGTGAGATGTTCGCTGGCCGATCGCTACGCCACCGCCGGACGACGCCAAGTGAGCGCCAGAAGACCGCCCGCGCGAAGGACAAGAAGGACCACGCCGAGTCCTCCAAACCGGCGACAGAAGCGCGGACCGGAGAGCTGGTCGCGGCGGTCGAAGCGGCTGTCTCCGAGGCCCGCGAGGTGGCGGCTACGACAAGTAATGGACGCCATATGTTCTTTCCACTTCCCTGTGAGGCACGCGCCAAGGATCATTACACCTCAAGAGGTTTGCCCGAGAGAGCAGTAATAGAGCTAACAAGGGCAAAGGCGAGGCGAGAAGAAGCAAGACCCGCCCGAGGAGGATGGGGCGACTACCAGTGACCGAAGCGTGAACTCAACTACATATTTGGGGGTTCGGCGGATACGAGTCCAAGCGAAGCGTGTTTACCACCGGAGATCAATGCGATAACGCTGCCACGCCCGACACCGAGGTGGTCTCGAGATCCCGATCACGCTCGATCGCTCGGATCACCTCGACCGCTCCTTCCCGGAAGGTATCCTCGCCCCGACCCTGGCCATACGCGGGCGCCACGCTTAAGAGGGTATCGGGTCGACGGGGAGCGGGCTCAACGCCCTTTTCTCCAAGACCTTTGATGATATGAAGATTCCACGCCCGAGCTAAAGCGGGATCGCCATCGCTCCACGGGTGATCCCGGACGCCGACAATGCCGCTTGGGCAAATCACGCCCCGTAACGCTCGAGCCAAGGAGAACTACCGACGGAGTACCTAAACTTCGAGGTGGTTGATTTCGAGACGGCATACCATGCCATCTTGGGAAGGCCGGGCCGGTTCATGGTCGCCCTCACTATGCGCACTTTGCTCTCAAGATGCCGGGTCCAAACGGGCGCCATCACCATACGGGGACATCAAGCAATCCTTCACGCGGCGACAGGAGAGCCGCGACCGCCGAGGCATCGTGGTTTCGGCCGAGGCCGAGATGATCAAGCAAGCGGCCTCCCACGAGGCGAAGACGATGTTCCGACCAAGAAGCAAACCAAGTCCGCATGAAGCCCGACGAGGAGTCAAGCGCAGGATCCTCGACCCGTCTAACTCGTGCGCAGTCGCCTTAATTGGGACTGGCTCGACCCCAAATAGGAAGAGGCGCCGTTACTTTTCTTCGCAAACCGACATCTTCGCCGAAACCGTCCGATATGCCCGGTGTTCCTAGGGAGGTGATCGAGCACTCACTCAATGTGGATAGTAAAGCTAAGCCCGCAAGCAAAATGGCTCAGAGGTTTACAAGATCGCCGCGATGCCATCAGAGAGGAGATCACCAAGCTTCGCGCTAAATTCATAAAAGAAGTTTATCATCCCGATCGTTGGCGAATCCGTCCTTGTACGCAAGAAAAATAAAAGTTGGCGATGTGTGTTGACTACACAGATCTCAACAAGGCGTGCCCAAAGGACCCCCGTGGTTTACCCTCAGATAGACCGTGGTAGACTCCACCGCGGTGTGAACTCCTCGAGTTTCTTGGATGCGATCGGTATCACCAAATCCGGCTGAAGGAGGAAGATCGTGATCAAGACATCCTTCATCACACCATTCGCCAGACTATGTCACGATGCCATTCGGGTTGAAAAACGCCGCACGACTTACTAACACGCTTATTCAACCGATGCTTTCACACCCAACTCGGACGCAACGCGGAGGCATACGAGACGACGCCGTGGTCAAGACCCGAGTGAAGGAAGACCTCACCGCCGACCTAGCCGAGACATTCGAGAGCTTGCGAGCCTTCCGGATGAGGCTTAACCCTAAAAGTGCGTTTTCGGCTTCTCTCCGAAACCGCCGGGTTCATCATATCACACCGTGGCATTGAAGAAAATCTCGAGAAAATCAACACCATCCTAAGATGAAGCCGCCGACTTGCCAAAAAGGCATCCAAAAGCTCACGGATGTATGGTGGCACTCGTCGTTCATCTCCGCTTTGGGCAATGGAATGCCGCTTCAAACTCTTGAAGAAGCAAGACAACTTTCAATGGACCCGAGCGCAACAAGCCTTCAAGACCTAAAGTCGCCTTCGACCACTCCTCCGATTCTCGTCGCACCGACACCGTAAGAGCCGCCTGCTTATATAGCGCCCACGACCCATGTGGTCACAAGCGGCGACAGTGGTAGAAAGGAGGAGGCAGGCACTCGCAGAGGGTTCAACGCCCGCTTACTTCATCGCGAAGTATTGGGCGAAGTCTAAGGGCGGTACCTCAAGTGCGTAAACTTCAGACGCTGCATCGCTCACCTCTCTAAGCTCAAGCATTATTTTCAAGAACACCCCGCCTCGGTGGTGACATCTTTTCCGATTGGGAAGTATCGATAATCGGAGTCCACCGCAGATCGCCAAGTGGGCGGTCGAGCTCGAGCATTTGAAATCTCCTTCAAGCCCCGGACGCCATCAAATCTCAAGACCGCCGATTTCGCTGTCGAGTGGATTGAGACGCAAGAGCCCGCAACCGTGGAGGATCTCGAGCATCGACGACGTATTTCGACGACCATCCCCTCACGCTGAATGGTGCGGGCGGGCCAGGTCGATTCTCCGACGGGGAAAATCTCAAGTATGTCCTTCACTCCACTTCCCGCGTCAAATAACGCCACGTAGCACGGCGCCATACATGGCTTTCAGATCGCCATATCGCCGCAGATCCGGCGATTGACGGTTCATGGACTCCCATTTTGTAATCAATCAAGTGCAAAAAGAGTGGTCGTGGCGTGGATGACAAAGATGGCGGCACAGATTATCGAGAGTGCGCAAGCTGGAGAACAAGTTCGACGGACTCGAGCTCACCCACGTGCTGCGTCGGGACAACGAGATGGCGGACGAGCTCGCCAGGCTAGGCTCCAGTCGGGCCCTGGTTCCGGCCGGAGTCTTTGTAGAGGAACTTCACAGCCGATCACGCTCATGGAGTCGGGCCACCGGGGAGAAACCACGGGCGAAGTGCTGGTCGTTAATCCCGACCGACAAGGCCTTACCCGATTACCTCCCCGAGATGAGCTCTCGAAGATCGCGGCAAGCCGAAAGTGCATCGCACGGCGGCTAAAGCTACGCTGTGGTCGGGAGGAGCTTTTTCAAAGAGCGCTCGGGATCTTAAGGCGATGCATATCGGAGCAAGAAGGAGGGCCTCCTTAAAGAGATTCACTCGAATTTGCGGACAACACACGTCCATTCAAAGACTGTCGCAAAGCCTACCGCAAGGATTCTTTTGGCTAACCGTCACAGACGCCGAGGACATCGTAGCGACTTGTGAAGGTCGTCGCTTTTTGTCCCAAGAAATTCACATACCGGCCAGAGTCGCAAATCATCCCGATCACATGGCCGTCATGTCCGGGGCTTGACATTGTCGGGCTACTAAAGAAGGCCCAGGTGGGTTTGCCTTCGCTTCGTTGCTATATCGACAAGTTCACCAAATGGATCGAGGCTGCTTCGGCCGCAGCCATCACCGCGTCAAAGCCGAGAATTCTTTCAAGAAATCATCGCCGTTCGGGCGATCAACAGATCATCACCCCACAATGGCGCCAATTCGATATGAGGAATTCAGGATCGGTGCGAGGATCTCGGATCAAAATCGCTTTGCTCTCTGTGGGACACCCACGAGCAACGGGTGGTCGAGCGAGCCAATGGCATGGTGCTACAAGGCCCGAAGCCGTAATATTCGACCGACTCAAGCCATATGCGCACGGTGGTTAAAAGAATTGCCTTCAGACTGGGGCTAAGAACTACCTCAAGAAGGCTACCGGCAATCACCTTTTTTTCTTGGTATACGGTTCGAGAGGGTCCTACCCAATCAACTAGCTTTCTGATCACAACGGTCCGGAACTACAGAGAAGCCGAAGTCAAGAAAGTCGATTGGAGGACCTCGACTTAAGTCGAAGAGGCTAGAGACGTCAGATCCATCCAATGCCAAATACTCCAAGGCCTCAGACGCTACCACGACCGAACATCCGGGTCGGGCTTTCTAAAGGAGATCCGGTTCTTAGAAAGAATCGTAAAGTTGAGCATAAGCTCTCCCCGGCCGAAGGTCCTTACATCGTTAGCGAGGTGGTGCGCCAGAGCCTATCAACTCAAAGCGTGAAGACGGCGCCGCACTCGGCAACACCGAACATAGAACAGCTACGCCGCTTACACTTAAAATATGCTTTCCATCGTGACGATGTAATCCCAATTTTTTTACTTCCTACCACCGACACTCAAGTGAGCAAGAAGTCGGGGCTACCAATCACCTAACAAAGGTCCGAATGCAAACGCTACCCCCGCTTCATGACTAAAATTTGTTGCTTTTTTCCTGGCAATCATGACTAAATTCTAAAACCGTTAACCTTGAGTAGCAAATTCAACGATGGGGCATAGCTGCTTGAGTACATGTCTAACAGTTAGCCATACACTCGGGGGCTACGCTAGTCGTCGTGCGGAATATTCAAACAAAAAAGACATTGTGCATATCGGATAAAATCAGAAGGCCATAGTTCATATATATAGTTCACATATATATATATATATAAATGCCATAAGATCGAACATTATGTCCGATCGATGTTTCCTACAAAAGTCCTTCCTAAAAGCATCCAAACCTACGCAGAAGACGGGCGGTCCTGCCAAAGCCCTTTGCGAGGACGCCGACGACTCGACAAGAGCCGAACGACCTCGAGGAAGACCTCCAGGCGGCGGCGCCGCGAGCGGCGGCTCTCCTCCGCCGCCAACTCCGCAAGGATGAGGTCGAATCCGCCTAAAGCTCCTCTTCGGTGACCTCCGGCGGGATCGTCGCCCCCGGTCAAGACCAAGCCGCAAGGAGAAGCCGAGCACCTTCACCATCAGAGCAACGGAGCTTGATGAAGATGCCATGGAAGTTAGAAGACGAGAAGGCGAAGCAAGAAGAATGGGTGATCGTGACCGATAGCGTAACGCCTCTTAAATACAAGCCCGAAGACAAACAAACCCCACGCATCAAGCATGAAGTTGAACGCCCGACAACGCTGCGGCACCGAGGCGCGATTAAAACCCACTAGCGTCCGGGGGTCTGAACGAGGTGCCAGCGGGGCATGATGCAAGAAATAATCCTCTCGAACACGCTGATGCCACTCATGACCAACAAGAATAATCACGAGAGAAAGTAATAATTACAAGTTCAAGTCAAAGATTAGTCAAGGGTCCAACTCTAAATTCTCCACCAAAGAGGAGGCCACGCCCGCACTTCTTCAAAAAGGGCGCGTGCTTGATCATCGTCGACCAGACAGCGGCCTTCCTCACGACCTCTAGCTCCACCCCGGATAGAGCGATTTCACGATAGCTAGCACTGGTCGGGCGCTGCTGCCGACGCTTCGGATGTGGGCCCCGAGCCTTTCAGACTCCGCCGATAGCAACGAAGAGCCTCGCCATCGCGCCGTCTGCTCGGCCTCCGGCCTGTGAACTCGCCATCCCTTGATGGAGTCACTAACCGGCCAGTGAAGCTCATGAGCAACCTCACCTCTCTTGAGGGCGCCTACTGCTCCTCCGACTCCTCTTGACCACCGTGATACCCCTGTGATCGCATGAGAAACATTACTAACGCAGGGACACGGTGCCGAGTGAGGAAATAAGCACCTTCAGCTTGGCAAGAATGAGCGTTGTCGGCTAAGGCTTGGGCTTCAGAGTCCTTCAACGGTTGGATCTATTCACGGTGAACGCTCTCCAGCTCCCGTGCAACCTCGAGTTGTTGGCTCGTGATCCGAGACTCGTAGTCTTGCAACGCTCTGGTCCGACCGCAGGCTTCAAAACCAGAGGCAAGGTCGGGGACAATGAGGAACCAATGGGCAAACCTAAGGAAGATAAGGCACCCACCTTGATCGCCTCTGGCCGAGTTTGAACTTGGGTCCAAAGCTCCACCGCTTAGCTTCTGCTCTCACACTGACACGCCCAAGCCGCTTCAGACTCTCAGGCTCCCTCACCTTGGGAAGTATTTTCTTGAGGAGCTGCCCTCTTCCTGAGTGTTCTCCTGCTACCGAGAACACAGAAAATGAGGAATATATGCCGCCGCCATGAGCATAAGGAAAGGACGACAAATTACTGGACCAAATTTTGACGCTCTTGATAGCGCAAGTAAAGCCTTTATCTTAATCTCTCGCCCCTCACGAAAGTTCTCCATTTGTCCTCATGATGTATGAGATCCGAGGAGGGTTGAAATCGAAGCGTACCTGGTCGCACGGGGATCTCCTCCACAGCGGCGCAGGGTTGATATCGGCGGCTCGGCCTGCCCCGCAGGAGGTGGGTGGCGGCCCTGGGACCATCGGACTCCTGGGCGCCTGATCGCCAGCATCGCCAGCCCCGACGAGAATCGCCACCGCCAGACCGGTTTGGCGGCAAAATATTTTTCCTTCGCCCACTTCACGCCATGAGAGATGGCGGAAGGGGCCTCAGGAATTCCCACCCCTGCTACTCGACGCCAGAACAGCTTTTTGAGCATGTGATGAGGAAAGAGGGCAAAGGGAAGGGAGAAGCTAACCTGCTCAACCTCCTTATCTTCGCCGCTCTTTCCGAGTGGCCGAACCGCTGGGACAGTTCGGGTCATTGGGTTCGGGGCGGCCGAGACGCCGACTTCTTGATGTATGCACCCGATGGCTTCCGAGTGGACGGGCCCTCGGGGGGGGCAAAGCGGCGATGGATCCCGCCACGATTCTCGGTGACAGTCCTTCTTCTTCGCACTCGGCCCTTCCTCTTGGCATTCGCTCCCCGCCAACTCGAACTTTGGCGGACGTTCGCCAGCAGACCTCGGCAGGAGGAGGCGCGGGCGAGAGGGGGATCTGAAGAAAAGGCCACCCGGTCCTGCGACGAGCCAAGGGGGTGAACCCGGTTAGCAATCGAACGGCGAAAAGACGCAGAAACCACTATGAGGGCATAGCACTCACCGCAGAGGCGGATTCGCTGCAAGGTATGGCGCCGGAGTATGGGGCGGAAGGATGGCGACATCCGAGGCCGAGGTCGCCATCCGAATTACGAGCAACTCCCCGATCGATAGCCTCAGAACCTCCCCGTAGTCATCCTCCGTGACTCATACTCCCAAGAATATCCGCCCTTGATGGATCTTGACCCGCCAACAGCCGGTTGGAAAGGATCCCCACGCTGCGCTATTACTCCTCTTTCAAGTCGAGATCGTATGAGGAGTTCGCTCACCGCCCATCTCGTGCTCGGAGGAACCGCTGTCCAAGAAGGACACTTCGAGGCTCTCCTGAGAAGGATTTAAGGCAAGGCTCGAGGTTGGTACAAGAGAACTGATCTGCATAAGCCACCCTTGTTTGAGGTCCCGGAAGGGGATGGCGAATAGATCTTCTCGCCTGCCCTCGCCTAAAAGCCGGGCGCCTAATCGCTTGGGCGAGCTCTCGCCTTGAAGGGCTTGAGAAGGAAAAGGTATGGGAAGAGGTTGAAATGCGCGAATCCTAAGGAACGCCGCAGAGGTGGATGAAGACTTGCGGCGTGAAGGATGGAATTGGGGTTCAAAGTAACCACCCGACGCCGAGTAGGAAAAGGAGTCCGCTGAATAAATCCGCCACGAAAAGCCCAACCGCTACTGAAGAAGGACTCAAGACGACGATTTTTCAGAGCGAGGGGCGGGTAGAACTCACCGCAGTCCAAGGGCGCCGACGAGACCGCCGCGATCACTCCCATGGTAACCATCGATCCAAATGCGCCCCACTGTGGGAAGGGACCCAATCGGGCCGGGCAGCGGCAGGGTCCTGGGTGGCGGATTCGCATTTCTCGATGACATCGGGCGTAATAAGGAGCAGAAAGCGCGCGGCGCGCTTAACCCTAGCAACGCGAGTTTCGCCGAGGACGGCGGGTTTCGAAACGGCGAAGTAGAGGCGGAGCGCGAGAATGGGTTAATCTGTGCGGCCTGGGGACTATAAAGGGCGCATAATTTCACCGGAGTGTAGGGCCCTGCTATTAAGTTTGACCGTGCGCCACTCGCCCGGACGGTCTGCACTCGCCACGCCATTCCCCATGCCGGATCGATATCGATGCCGCCAAGACGGATCAAATATTGGGTCACCGCATCAAATCTAAGGTACGCCCATGATGAGCCAATCGCCAGACATGTACGGTACCAATCGCCAAGAGCCAAATGGTGGCGTTTCCATGACGAGCCACGCCACGCCTCGGCATGACCGGTGTAGCGCCACTGCACCTAAATCCAAGGTACGCCCATGATGAGCCGATCGACCAGACATGTACGGGTACCAATCGCCAAGAGCCAAATGGTGGCGCGCTTCCATGACGAAACACGCTATGCCCCCTAAGATGACGGGTGTAGGCATCACCGCATCCAATCCAAGGTACACTCCATGATGAGCCGATCGTCGATATGTACGGGTACCAATCGCCAAGAGCCAAATGGTGGCGCGCCCATGACGAGCCACGCCATGCCCCTTTGATGACCGAGTGTAGGCGCCACCGCATTCAATCCAAGGTACGCCCATGATGAGCCGATCATCAGACATGTACGGTACCGACGCTCAAGAGCTAAATGGTGGCGCCGCTTCCATGACGAAAGCACGCTTATGCCCCGGATGACCGTGTAGGCGCCACTGCACCTGTAGTCCAAGGCACGCCCATGATGAGCCGATCGCCAGACATCTACGGTACCACTCGCCAAGGGCCAAATGGTGGCGTGTCCGTCAGGTGAGCCACGTTGAGTCCCTTGATGACCGGTGCGACGCCTTCCTACTAAACCCGAGCATACGGCGAAGCTACCAAGAAAATTGAGTCCATCGCGACCTCCGGCCAACACACCCAACGGCGAGAAATAGCCACCGCAGCGAAGGGCAAACCCACGTGACGTGACGGCCCGGCTCAAGCACACTTGGGCTATCGTGGAAGTCACGTGACTAGGGGTCCAGCTGGAGGGCCAAATTGACCAGCCCATGAAGATGGACCGAGCCCACCGGACAAAAGGGAGGGAGTTCCAGAAGGAGCCGGACGGGTGCAGAGAAAGCAGGAGCGGGAATCACACGGCGCCAGAGGAGTGGGTAGCAACAAGGCCGGAATAAGCGGCCGCCGCTCGCATGGTACAGTGGTTTTGTTTCGGACGCCACAGATTTGCCTTCCTAATATCTCTGACCCGCTTCTGCAGCCTGCTTAATTGTCAAGGCCAAAGAATTCCCCGCTGCGCCTGTGGGTGCTCCCGTCCGATATATATAGAGAGAACCCCAGACAGAGAGAAGAGAGGTCCTTGTAACCAAGAACTTCACACACTCACAAAGAATAACGAGAGCAGATTGTAGGTATTATCTCCATTGGAGACCCCTAACCCGGGTAAAAACCTCCTAGTGTTCTCGCTTACCATCTGCCAAGATCTTCCGCCTTTCCTCACTCCTCTTCTTCATTGTCTGTGAATAACCATCGACAAATCCAAGAACGAGATTTCATCCAAATGAGTTGAGCACAACAACTAGTAGCCTCAACATATTCAGCTTCAAGAGTAGATAAAGCAATTGAGTTTTGTTTCTTGATGACCATGAGACAATAAAATTACCTGTAAAGGTACACACACACCAAGTGCTAGTTCTATCAATTCTATCACCAAAGAAAATCAGCATCCCAGTAACCAACCAAATCCAAAAAAGAGTCACTAGAGTACCATAAGCCAAAGGAATACGACCTTTCAAGTAATCTAAGAATTCTCTTAATGTACCGCAAATGAGACTCCATGGGAGAACTCGATATCCGCACACTTACAAACAAAGAAATTGTATGTCCTGGTCTAGAAGCGCTTAAATACAAGAGAGCTCCTATCATGCTCCTATATCTAGTAGAATCCACAGGTGTGCCATTTTCATTTGGATCAAGTTTTACAAAACCAGCCATAGGTGTATCCAAGATTTTACAATCAAACATATCAAACCGTTTCAAGAGATCAATGCAATACTTGGTTTGATGTATAAATATGCCTTCAGGTGATTGTTTGATTTGCAAACCAAGAAAATAATTCAATTCACCCATCATACTCATTTCAAATTCATTTGACATGGTTTGAGCAAAGTTATTCACAAGAGCTTCACAGCTTCCACCAAAAATTATGTCATCAACATATATAGATTTGAACAATCAAGAGATTATCATCTTTTCTTTGAATAAAGAGAGTTTTATCAACATGTCCCATCACAAAACTATTATCAAGCAAGAACTTCTTAAGTCTATCATACCATGCACGGGGAGCTTGTTTTAAACCATACACAACCTTGATAAGCTTAAACACATGATCAGGAAATTTTAAATCCTCAAAACCAGGGGGTTGTTTCACATACACTTCTTCATTCAAGTAACCATTCAAGAAAGCACTTTTCACATCCATTTGATATAACTTGAATTTGTTTGAAGTAGCAAAAGCAAGCAATATGCGAATTGAATCCAGTCTAGCAACAGGTGCAAAAGTTTCATTAAAATCAAGACCTTCCATTTGAGAATAACCCTGTGCTACCAATCTAGCTTTGTTTCTCACAATTTCACCCTTCTCATCTTGTTTATTCTTAAAAATCCACTTAGTGCCAATTATGTGTTTACCAGGAGGAGGTTCAACTAGTTCCCAAACATTGTTTCTTTTGAAGTTATTCAATTCCTCATGCATAGCATTAACCCAATATGAATCAATCAAGGCATCTTTCACATTCTTAGGTTCAACCAATGAAACAAAAGCATGAGAGATCAAGGAAGTATTATTACCATGAGTTTTGGATCTTGTTGTTCTCTCATTGATGTTACCGAGCATTTGATGTGGGGATGTCTTACTTGATGTATTCTTGTTGATCCACTTGGTGCATGTTGCAATGTAGATGGTTCTTGAGCTTCTTCTTGATTTGCTTGTGGTTCATCTTGTGTTGGAGACTCATCTTGTTGGTTTGCTTCTGCTATATGTTTATGATTGTCCACATTAATGATCTCATCTTCATTGTCTTCTTGTGGCATACCTACACTTTTTGATACAGTTCTGGCATAGGAACTAGACTCATCAAAAGTAACATCGAATGACTCCTCGAGTCGGTTAGTCTCAACATTATAAACACGATATGCCCGAGAATTAGAAGCATAGCCTATAAAGATACCATCACAAGTTCTTGATTCAAATTTTCCTAACACATTAATTTCTTTAATATGAAGCATTTGCAACCAAACACACGAAGATATCCAATCTTGGGTTTCTTTTCATACAATAGTTCATATGGAGTTTTCTTAAGCAATGGGTCTAATGAGAGCACGATTACTAATGAAACATGCAAAGGTTAATAAACAAATTTTCAAAAATCTTAGAGGAGTGTTATGATCATGCATCATTGATCCTGCCATTTCTACCAGAGTCCTATTCTTTCTTTCAACAACACCATTTTGTGGGGAGTAGGCGCTTAATCACCCCCGTAATCTCACATCTAATTAACTCGATCAATGTAAAGAACTTAACTAGACACGTAAATTAATCAAGATTACGAAAGCAAACCAATCAGACATTTAGTCAAGAATGAGAAAGATCGTGATTACGTAACCAATCTTCTTCATTGATCAAATCAAGACTGTTCCTTTTACAATTGAAGAACCAATCTCCCAAAAGTTCTTCTCTAATCTCTCTTCTAAATCTCTGAAATTTTCTTTTGAAGATACTCAACTTTTCATTTCAATCCTGCCTATGTTTTTACGCCGCCATCGGAAAATGATTCTCACCGAAACCCTTGGCGACATCGCCTCATCGCCATCGCGTTGTTTTA